>NCTC01003554.1:109876-204409 GCA_002319775.1 Fagopyrum tataricum
CCGCAGGTGCAGGTGCAGGCACCGGTGGGACGGGAGGTGGTGCTCCAGTCCTAAACGCCTCCTCAACTCGTCGTACGTAGTCCCTAAACACGGTAGCTCCAATGGACGCTTCCCCGGTCCTGGAAGATGAAGAACCCTGCGCCCCGGACCTCACAACGGTCCTATCCCTAGCCTCGGGAACAATGCTCTCTGCGACGTCCTCTACGGGGACTTCGACTGCTGGTGCACCCACAACTAGCGGGTCCACAATGGGGATACGTCCCCGACCTCTCGCGCCTAGAGGTCTTTCTACTCGTCCATGCCCTCTCGGGACGGTAGGGGAAAGAGGGGGTCTACCCCTTGCGGGTCCTACGTAAGCGGTAGATCTCGTACGTGCCATCTAATAGCGTATGACGTTTACTTAAGTATAAATATGTAGGTACTATTATGATCTCGTATGATAAACTTCTAAAAGCGTAAAGGTAAACAAGATCACAATACACATCCGAATCATACAAGTCCAAAACATCCTAAGGCCACATACATAGCTAGGTACATACAAGTCCACAAACATTCTAAGGTCATATATATATAACTATATATACCTACTTCTAATCCGGAGATCTATGTCGCCGAGGTTTGCGGAAGGAGTGGTGGTCCCGTACATTCTAACCCAAATCCGACTCATGCACATGATTTTGAAAACGAAAAGTCAGAACCCGTGTGGGTTCTGTTTATCCCTCATTCGGCCTTTTAAAAGATTGTGAGTGCCATTGTTGCCAACCTAGGGCTTTGATACTACTTTTGTAACACCCCAAATCCGCGAGACTCGGGATGCTACGGCGAGACCTCACAATGGGTCCCGACCCTTAGCTTGACAACAATTTCACCGGACCTTTCCAATAAGGCACAAATAAAGGAAAAACTCAAAACGTTTTTAATGTATGCGAAAACCGGAATGTAAAGACTACAAAGTGGAAACTCAGCCGAGTCATCAAAACAACATAACCCCGATATGGAAATCTAAAACATACAACAACATCCACAAACTAACGATACGAACACACAACCCAAAATGTAACACAACCCAAAAACGTCCCCGTCCTATAATGTACGGAGACTCCGGCTGTCCACTCCTCAACCTCACTCGACGGCGTCCCTAACCTGCAAAGCATCTATAACCATGGTTTAAAACCACTAGCTCATATTCGAAGCATCAGAAAAGGGGTGAAGGCACAAACACACGGATATCACATACATCACATACAAACTCCAAAACACAAAAGTCCGGTTTATTATCTTTTTATTATTAAGTCGTATCCCGTTCTAATTCAACTTAGGTTTGTGACACGAGAACCACCGTGGTCTCGCCTCGGTCCCCTTGTACCGGCAAAGAATGGTACAGATGCATCCGACCATCCAACCCGCCGGGCTAGTCGTCGAGATCCTCCTCATATTCATGTAGAGCTAGGCAGAATGTCACCGCCAGTTATCATACACTTGGGCCAAAATATATAAGGTCGGTGGTCCTATTTACCGGTTTAGTTGTTATAACATAACAAGAACATAAACACACACCACCAACACACATGAATGCTAATACGTAAAATACGAGCTAAGTAAGTCCGGAGACTTACCTCGTCACCATACTCAAGTCACTACACTCTTGCTTTCTTAAGGAGGAAGCCCACAACCTGCTCACAAGAGATATGCATATCAATACATACTCACTCTCAAGAAGTCTTAGACTTCACTCTAGTGATCTAAGCAAGATCACCTAACCCTCAAGCTAGGAATGCATCCTAGGTCTCAAGTACTCACCACACTCTCCACACATGAAAGCAGCTCACAACAGTTTATAACCTCACAAGATATTAATCCTTAACCAAGGAGGAACAAGATAGCCTAGAAGATCCATCAAGCTCACATGCTCATATCCATCAACTATATCGAGCCTTAGGGGCTCCTAGGTTCACAACCACTAAATGGCATTCTCAAGCTACTCTAGGCCATCCTAAGCATGCTACTAACATGATACAACTATAAAACTAAGGAAGGAACGAAGAGGAAGGGAGAGGAGAAGCCTACTGTTGCTGAAACCGCAGCCGCGGAGTCAACTGGCGCCCCCTGCGGAATACAGAAGCCGCCCCCGCGGAACAAGGAGCCGCACCCGCGGTGGTCCGGAGTCGCGTGTCTGGCGCCGCCCCTGCGGCCGTGCCGAGCCGCACCCGCGGCCGTGCTGAGCCGCACCCACGGCCGTGCTGAGCCGTCCCTGCGGCTGGCCGTTCCCGCGGTCGTGAAGATCCGCCCCGCGGGTTCTGTGCCGAACGTCGTCTTCTTCGTTTTCGATCGTGGATCCTTGGCTCCAAAGTCCTTCTTTTCTTGCTGGATCTTCTCCAAACACCCACCACTGGTCTTAGGCACCTCTCCTCGACCTAATCGTGCTGAGAACCTATGCATGCAAAGAACTGGAGTGAAAACCTCTCAAAGCTTCATCCATGGCCATGGATGAAGGAGGGAAGAAGAAAGGGGTGAGCAGCCATGGAGAAGAAGGAAGGAAGGAAGGAAGGAGACTTACGACACCAGATCTGCACTTCTCCTTCTGCACTTCTCCTTTTGCACTCCACACATGCAAGGTCTTCAATCAACAATGGAAGAAGAGAAGAGAAGAGAAGAGAAAAGAAGAAAGTGAAGGAAAGGAAATGACGTGAGAGAGGGAGAGGAGAGAGAGGGAGGGGACACAAGGCTGAAAAGGGGTGTGGGGATCAAGGGGTCAGCTGACCTCTTGTCCCTCACCAAGGACCGAGGGGTCGGAAATGACCCCTTGTCACTTTAACCCGGAACGAAGGGTCGGAACGCGGAAAACAAGGAAAAAACGACGAGTCGGCTCGGGATTTTCTTAGGAATAAATCCCGGCACTCGGCATTTCGGCCTACGGGAAGATCTACAAGGCTCTCTAAGTCCGGAATAAAATTCCGGGCGTTACAATCACCACTCATGCACACATCCGATATAAGGATGGTAGCTAAGTAAGTCCTATGGACTTACCTCAACCTCAGAAGTAGTCACAACCCGATCAGCTCCAACTCTGGAGAACAACACTGCCTAATAACCAGGCATAACGATATATCAAACTCATATCCATCAAAGGGGTCACACCTAGACCCAAGGGATCCATAAGGATCGTATCCTAACTCATAAACCTCAAAGTCATAACGGGCATAAACGATAACATACTCATCATCATTCTATCCTCATACACATACCTAGCATGCCACTAAACCACTTATACTAGGAAAGGAAAGGATCTACCCCACTCTAGGTAGACCCGGGACAAGACGCACCTGCGTGACAAGAGAGACGGAAGGGCGGAGCAAGGAAACCCGCAGGCGCAGCAAGGCTCAGTTGCAAGCGCGGTGACAGTGGCCGCAGGCAACGCAGGCACGGTGCAGACACGGCGCTGGCGCTGTGACACGGCTCCCGCATGGGCGGTGGCTTCCAGGCGCGGGGGCGGCGACAGTGCAGAAAGTGATCCCACGATTCCTCTTCGGTTCTTCACGTGATCAAATCATGTCTTCTCCAATCCAAAGTCACACACATACATATACATACACAATCCAACATCAATCTACATTCCATACATCTAATCCTAAGCTAGGAAAGAGAAAGAGATCAAAGAAAGAAGAAGAGGAGCAAGGAGCTTACCCACAGCTGTGCCCTAAGCACGAAACTGATCCAAGACAGTACCTCAGCTGGCTCTCAAGCTCAGCACAACATCCACTAGCATCAACATCATCAAAGCCTCACAACAAAACTCTTGAAACTCTAAGCAAAACTCAAGCAAGATCAAGAAGAAGGAAGGAGAAGCAAGAAGGGCGTGAGTATAGCTGGGAAATAGAGAAAAAACCCTTGCTCAGTAAGCCAGGGATGAGGCTTAAGAAGGAAGGAAGAAAAGAGTAAAGCACAAGTCAAAGGTCAACAAAACCGGCTGCACCCGCAAGAAGCCGTAGGGGCGGGCTTCCTGGCCGCAGGGGCGGCTCCACGAACCCGCAGGGGCGGCTAAGGCCAAACTGGCTTCAAAGACTAAGGCTCTTACACCTCTCCCCCCTAAAAACAAGTTTCGTCCCGAAACTTGTAAAAATCCTCAAACCACTCGGACTCACAAGTCGAGGTACAACTCTCTCTATAACCTCAAACACACGCATGGAGGAAATCATCAACTCCAGCAACAAAATCACTATCCAAGGCATAGAGGAAATCCATCTCTAGCCAAACTATAACCATATCAAAAGGGCATAGAGGAAAAACATCTCTAGCCGTATCATCATCTCATCGCAAAGGCATAGAGAAAAAACATCTCTAGCCGTATCATCATCATCATAACAGAAGGGCATGGAGGAAAAACATTTCCAGCAATACTATGTCCATCAAAATAACATGGAGGAATAACCATCTCCAGCAAAATCCTAATCGTATCACAATAGCATGGAGGAAAGAGCCATCTCCATCTATAAACATCAGTCATACTAGCACAGCAAGATCTACTAAGATCACATATCACATCATAGCTAGTACGAACATAAACACGTACATCATAGCATATAAGCACATAAGCATAACATCACAAAGATAGTACTAAGATCTACTCATGGATCCTACATGTACATCTATCTCGGCGTAGAACTCTGGATAGTTCCTCTGGACACTATCCTCAGTCTCCCAGGTAGCCTCATCAGGTCCTCGTCTCGACCACTGTATCCTCAACATGGGAATGTCCTTCGAACGCAAGCGTCTCATATCTCGCTCTAGGACTGCAATAGGATGCTCCACACAAGTGTGGTCCGGCTCGACCACCAAATCATCATAACTCACGATGTGTCTCGGATCTGGTATACACTCCCTCAGTTGAGACACGTGAAACACAGGGTGAACACCCTCTAACCTCGGAGGCAAAGCTAACCTGTATGTTGCGCTCCCAATCCGGTCCAAAATCTCAACGGTCCGACATATTGGGGCTTAATTTCCCCTTAATACCAAAACGTCTAACATCTCGTGTCGGAGACACTCTCAGCCACACATGGGCTCCAACTCTGAACTCTAGGGGTCTACGCCTCCTATCTGCATATAACTTCTGACGGCTCTCTGCAGTCAGCATCCTCTCTCTAATCACTGCTACTCGAGCAACATCATCCTAAATCTGATCAGGTGTCAAACCACTAACATTGCTCTGCTCATCCCAGCATAACGGAGTACGATATCTCTCTCCATACAGTGCCTCATATGGGGCCATCCCAATAGATGTATGTCAGCTGTTGTTGTATGAGAACTCAACTAGTGGGAGATGATCCGTCCACACTTGTCCTCAATCCAACACACAAGCTTGCAGCATATCCTCTAGTGTCTGAATGGTCCTCTCTTGCTGATCATCTGTGTGAGGATGAAACGCAGTAGTAAAATGTAAACTCGTCTCCAGGGCGGTCTGAATCTGCTGCCAAAACCTCGAGGTAAATCGTCCATCTCTGTTTGAGACGATCGTCCTCGGTACACCATGGAGTCTCACTATCTGCCTAGTGTACTCCTTAGCCAATCTGCTCACTGGCCACGTTTCCCTAATTGGGGTAAAACGTGCCGTCTTCGTCAATCTGTCCACTATAACCCATATAGCATCAAAACTCCGGCTCAGTCTCAACCCAGTCACAAAATCCATGGTGACGTCCTCTCACTTTCTCTGTGAAACAAGATGTGGATGGAGTTCACCTCCAGGTCTGCAATGCTCTATCTTGACCTGTTGGCAGGTCGCACACTGTGCCACAAATCAGATCTCCCTCAACAGATCAGGAAGAACCTCTAAAGTACTCAACTGGGCGTCCTCATCAGGAAACTGGACATCCAACTCTAACCAAATCAGATCTCTCTATAACTGATGTTGAACGGTCAGCCTCGTAATCGCCTGCTCTCGAGGCGTCTTCCTGCTCAGGGCGTCGGCGACAACGTTCGCCTTTCCTAGATGATACAAAATCTCCAAATCAAAGTCCTTGATCAGCTCAAGCCACCTACGTTGGCAGTTATTCAATTCCCGCTGCATCAATACACATCCCAAGCCTAGCTTGGATGCATCACTGTACCCACAAAATCCTCTATACCCTCTGGCATCCAGAACTCGCACTTAGAGAACTTAGCATAAAGTTCTCTATCTCGTAGAACCTGTGATACAATCCTTAACTGCCCTGCATGCTCCTCTCTGCTGCGAGAGTACACCAAAATCTCATCTATGAATACCACCACAAACTGATCCAGTAAGTCAATGAAGATGCCGTTCATCAACTCCATAAAAACGACTGGGGTATTCGTAAGCCCAAATGGCATCACTACAAACTCGTAGTGTCCATATCGGGTCCGAAATTCCGTCCTGTGCACATCCTGCCCTCTCACCCTCAGCTGGTGATACCCTGAGCGCAGGTCAATCCTGGAGAACACTGTAGCTCCTTGAAGCTGATCTAATAAGTCATCAATGCGTGGCAATGGATACTTGTTCTCNATCACTACACACTCTCAACGATCCGTCCTTCTTCCGTACGAAGAGGACAAATGCTCCCCATGGAGATATACTAGGGTGATTAAAAACCCTTCTCGGCCAACTCCTCAAGTTGCTTCTTCAGCTCCAATATCTCAATAGGCGCCATCCGATATGGGCCTTCGAATCTACCTCATACCAGGCTCTAACTTGATACCAAAGTCCACACTCCTCTGAGGCGGCAAACGGACGACTCAACGAACACATCTTACAACTCACATACCACTGGATATCCTATAATGCTGGACTTTCCCTCCTTCATGGCATAACACCAGAAGGCTTCACATCTCTGTGCAAACAATCTAGCTACTCGTATCGCACCGATAATCATACTAGATTTTCCAAGGTCCATCCTCGGAACCTCTATCTGTCCTAACTCGGTAGAAAAGTAACGGTCCTCCTACCTATATCTAATACTGTAGAAAGTCCATTCATCCAATCCATACCTAGTATGACTTCTTCATGCTCTAATGGCATGACAAAGAAGTCAACCAGTAAAACACGGGTCCCTACAGAAATGGACAGTCACGAATCTCATGGGTACCTCTGACCCTACTACCATCGGTAACCCTATACTAAAGGGTATCCCCTCAATCATATCTAAACTCAAACACTCAATACAAGCATCAGATATAAAAGAAGACATAACTCTAGTATCAAACAAACTCTAACAGGTAAACCATGAATCAGAATGGTACTTGTAACAGGCGGTGCAGCTGGCTCCTCTGCACTCCTCAGTGCAAAACTAGACCCTGTGGTCCTCTGGTGTCCACAACATCATCATCCCGACCTAAGCCTCTACTCGGCCCCGGAGCAGCTCCGGAGTAGTAAGGCAATCTGGGATTCTCCACGGTCCTTGTATCTGCTGAGGTAATCTCTGTCCACCTCTCATTGCAAGGGCAGGAAAAGAACTTTGCTGTGATAGAACTCCGCCCCATCTACAGAAAATCTCTAGGTGACCTTGCCCACCACAAGTGAAGCAAGTCACTAACGGATACGTGCATGCTGGTCGTAAATGTCCAGGATCATTACAGTTAAAACACCGTGGACCCGTAGCAGTAACCAATGCAGCTGCGGGGTATCTTGAGCATCTCTCTGGTATCGTTCAGAACCTACCATTCCTTCAACACCTCTGGTCAGCCCAGTTGTTGATGTCGTTGCTGTTGCTGAGGTGACCTCTGTCCACCCCCAACTACCCTACAGGAAAAGAACCCGGCTGAGACAAAGCTCCACCATGTCTACAAAAAATATGTCTGTGACCTGGTCTTCCACAGACATAACAAGTCACGGTCTGCCTCGTGCACTCTCGTCGCATATGTCCATACTTACAACAATTAAAACATCGCCGTCCTTGATCTGTAGCTGGTATAGGTGGGGGTTGACGGGGCCTTGCCCTGAGCCAGCAACCCCACCAGTATCACTGACCTGTCCTGTCCGCTGTCTCTTCCCAGACCTTCTATGCTCCCCTGAAACTCGGGTAATCTCAACAGCACGTGCCGATACAACTAGCACCTGAGTAATCTTATGCAATCCTTCAAATGATTCCCCCTGTACTGGCAGATCAGGAATACGTTCACCTGCTCTAGAAGCCTGTTCCACTTGTCTAATATACGCACGGAAATCTGGTCCCCTCATAATGACATAACCCGAGTCATCTGACTGGACTCGCTGTGGTGTATGTCTCTCAGCTATACCATTCCCAATCCCCGAGGCGGCACTCTCAGCCACATTTTCTGAAGCTCTACTGTTACCCGTACATCAGCAGCAGGAATCCTACTCCATCCTCTACCTAGAGGGGGTCTACCTCTACCTCTACCCCGTCCAGCTGCAGGTGCTCTAGTCTGAAACATCTGCAGAGGACGTAACCTACTCAGGAGGCTATATATATGCCGTATGTATAGATATATAGATCACACATCACATCAAATAATATCTATCTATATATCTATATATTATATATATATATATATATATATATATATATACTGTCGAGATCTTCAGAGGGGCGATGACTCACGTACACGATATCCCAAAACATTTTGTACTATTTTCAAAACCAAAACCCTTTGAAAAGTCAGACCCCTTTCGGTTTCTGTTTATTTTATCTATTCGAACTTTATTGCAGATTACTAGTGCCATTGTTGTCAACATGGGCTCTGATACCAACTTTGTAACACCCCAAATCCGTAGGACTCGGAGTGCTACTGGGCTAGGATCTCACAATGGATCCTGACCCTAGCCTGACAACAAGTTCAATGAATCTTACAACAAGGCACCGATAGATTAAATACAAAACATCAAACTGTTATAAAAGTATCAAAAGGTTTATACAACGCTATTGAGTACAAACAAAACATAACGTATATACATGATCAAAATACCCCGTAACCCACGAGTATGACCCCAGTGTAAGGAGCCCTCAGCAGATCACCCACTCTGGATCACTCTGCAGTTCTCCTAACCTGCAAAAGATCTACAACACGGTATAAAACCGTTAGCTAACCATACACAAATATAGGAATATGCTAGAGCACAAACACACAGCAGAAATCTTAACACATCATCATGCTTTCACACATTTACCAGGTTCATTATCTTTATAAATTCCAGCAATCAACTCATATATATATATATATCCATATAAACATAAGTGACACGAGGAATATAACCCTCGCCTCTGGGTACTATAACCAGCTGTAATGGTGCCTAGAACACCTCCCCGTGTACCCTAAGGGAATGGAGAGTGCCCGAACCGTTTACCAGGTCTTGCCTGACCACAGAGAACCCCCAACTCCCAGCGGGATGAATGGAAAAGTTGTCACAACCCTACAATGGGCAATCAATACATCATAGGTCGGTGACCATTATAACACATGCTATAAACATATAACACACACCACTCATGCACAACATCTATAAAGGAATGACAACTAAGTAAGTCCCACGGACTTACCTCAACCTCGGGAGTCTTAGGACTCAAACTCAAACTGCTCCGCTCTGGAGATCAACACAGCCTAAACAAGGTATATAACACATATATCACACTCATATCCATAACATGGGTCACACCTAGACCCAAGGGATCCATAAGGATCATATTCCAACTCGTAAACCTCAAAGCCGTAACCAACATAAACGATACCGTACTCAACCTCATTCTATCCTCATACTCGTACCTAGCATGCTACTACCGCCATACTAGGAAAGGAAAGGATCTACCTAACTCTAGGTAGAACCGGGACAAGACGCACCTGCGTGAAAGAGAGACGCAGGGGCGGAACACAGGCGACCGCAGGCACGGCGGCACTCAGCCGCGGGCGGGGGACACGGCCCGCTGGCAACGCTGGCACTCCCCTAGCACGGCGCCGGCGCTACGGCACAGGTGCCGAGGGCGGTGACTTCTGGCGCCCAGGGGCGGCGACAACGCAGGAATTATCCGCGGCTTCTCTTCGGGCTTCTCGTGACAATCACGTCTTCACTCAACCAAAGTTACATACAGGTATATACATACATAAACCCACATCAATACACACCTATACATGCATCTAAACCTAAGCTAAGGATATGGAATCAAGGGAAAGGAAAAGAACGAAGGAGCTTACCACAGTTGGCCTAGCAAGGGAAGAATAGAACCAAGGTCTCACAGGCTGGCTTCAAGCTCAACATACAACATCCACAAGCCTCACAACCACAAGGCACAACAAACCTCTTCTCATCAAGGATAAGTAAGAACAAGATCAAGGAGAGAGAAGGAGAGAAGAAAATGGAAGGTGGGAAAAGTGAAGAACAAACCCTTGATCAGCCAAGGGAAAGAGTAAGTAAGGTAGAGAGTAAAGCACGGGTCATAGGTCAACGAAGACGGCTGCAGCCGCCAGAAACCGCAGGGGCGGCAACCAGGGCCGCAGGAGCGGAAACCCGCAGGGGCGGCACCCCCATCCGCGGGTGCGGCTAAGCCACAACTCGGTCGAAACTAGTCTCGGCTAAAGATCAAACTCGGTCCAAGAACTAAGGTTCTTACAAACATGCTTGAGGCGATTGAAGCTTCTGGTTCCGGCTCGTCTTGATGGACCTTATAGTTGTATTTTATTTTGTATGTAATAAGTGGTCATGCTTGACTTTATTTCATGATATTATGGAATAAAGTGGGATGTTTAATACAAGTGAAATAAAATGTTCACTTGCATTAAACTAACCATTCAAGAGGGTGATTACCACACTTTTATGTTGGGTTTTTGGCAGCCACATTTTGTCTGTTTGGAGCTTCCAAATGGCCGGCCGTGTTATGGTTTTTAGGCCCTTTGTGTGCTTGCTTTTATGTGGTGAAAGCCCTTTGTTTTCCTTTGTTTAATTGCCACAACTCTTGAACTTGTAACCCTTTAATTGTGGAGTTTAGGTGCTGATTTTTTAGCCTATATAAGGCCTCTCCCACCCTTTTTCTAAGGAGACGAAATATAAGAGAGATTATTCAATCAAGTTGTTTTTTTACTTTAAACAAAACAACCCTAGAAACTAAGGTGAGGGGCCGAAGTTTCGAAACCCACGAGGTGAGAGGCTGAGTGGTGTCCTTACGGTGAGAAGCTAGGAGGACAAAGGAGAGCCAATCCCAAAGTGAGATTCCGAGGGAGAAGATCTCGAGCCAAGGAGATCCAAGGTGAGAGGCTGGACGATCCTTGCTTGGCATATCAAAAAAAACATAAAACAATAAAAAAGAAGTGTACGGAAGGAACGATCACCGGTGGATCCTCGCGTTCAACCGACGAATGGCGCATCAACTCCTGATTCTCACCTTCAGTTATTTCTGGATGGATGACTTCAAGTTGTTTTTGAATATTATGGTTATCTATTACTGAGGCTTTGAAACGATTTTGATACTCCTTCAGAAATTCTTCGTTGACGTCATCTTCTTTTGATAAGATTGTTCCACTATTTTTAGTAATTGTAGCGATAATCTTTTTGTTCGTACGACTAGTAGCTTACCTATGGTGAAATTTTGTATTCTTATCACCAAGACGCAAATTATTAGTCTTAGCTCTTTGCACCGAAAGTTATGTTGGTAATTTAGTAGCATTTCCCACCTTTATACATTGATGCTCTCTCTTTTACTACATGCAACCCGATACTTACATTTTTCTTTCTTCTCAAATTCATGGTATGACCTCCTAATTTATGGATGAGTTAAACAAGGCTAAACATGACTAGATATATTTTTATAGAACGACAAAAAAGATCAATATATGCCAAAAGGCCTAATAAGATGAAAAATTATGCACGGATGGTAAGGAAATAATAAATTTAACAAAGAAATGTCTCAAGCCGTAAAATTGTGAATAATCATACCGTCTCAAAAATTCTTAATAATCAAAGCATATAAACAAACATTCATAAAAACAAAATACACACAAACATATGTACATAAGGCTAAAAGAGACCTTACAAGACAATGTTATGAAACACATTTGCTTATCATTAAACCCAATACTCAATAGCAATAGCATATACAAGGTTGAAGAACGAGATCTTGAACATCCTCAACCGACATAAGAAAAAAAAGAGAAATCATAATTATAAAAAATAAGATAACACAAATATACTATATATATATATATATATATATATATATATATATATATATATATATATATATATATATATATATATATATATATATATATATATATATTATTTAGTAATATTAAAATAATTATTGAGCATGTGATCAAATCTTATTTACTAATAACAGTGGACAATTTATTTCTTTTTGCAAAATCAAAGCTTTCTTCTTTTTCTTAAACCACAATCACGATTAGTGACTACAACACAAACCCCGATTTATAATGCTTCTGTTAAAACTAAGCGAAAGATTCATCTTCAAAATACTTTCTCGACTCGTCAACATTTAACGACACAAGAATTTGGTAAGTGTGTAGTTTTTTTTTTATCAAGGAAACAAAGTGTGTAGGCAAAATTTATAGAAACACTAACTATGCACTTTCTATTTGTGAAGGAACCCAACGTTATACTCTGTTACCCAACCTTGTTACCCAACTTTGTTACACAACTTTGTTACCTAACTTTGTTTCCCAACGTTGAAACCCACCTTTGTTACCCAATTTTTATACCCAACGTTCTACATCCTTTGTAATTCAATTATTTATCATTGCAATATTCAATTATTTATCGGTTACCAACTTCGTTGTTACCCGATTTTAATACGCAACGTTCTACATCCAAATTCACTTATGTTACCCAACTTCGTTGTTACCCGATTTTAATACATAACGTTCTATATCCAAATTCATTTCGGTTACCCAACTTCGTTGTTACCCGATTTTGATACCCAACGTTCTATATCCAAATTCATTTCGGTTATCCAACTTCGTTGTTACCCGATTTTAATACCCAACCTTACATATTCAACTTCACTTCGGTTACCCAACTTCGTTGTTACCCGATTTTAATACCCCGTTGGTTACCCAACTTCGTTACCCGATTTTAATACTAATGTTACATATTCAACTTCACTTTAGTTACCCAAATTAGTTACCCGATTTTAATACCCAAATTACATATTAACTTCGTTCGATTTTAATACCCAACATTACATATTCAACTTCATTTCGATTACCCAACTTCACTTCGGTCATGGAGTTGTACAAATAAGCCAACTCAATTAATTTTCTACTTGAGATTATAGGTTTACCCAAGTAAGTGCTATTTGTGCTGACTCTTTAATAACATCACTGAGTAGTCCAATTAAACGCAAATCACCACTCCCTGCCATAACAGTGGCCTCAACAAACTGAACCTCCCTCCTTAATTTGTCCACACAAGTCCAATAGAGACCCCAGGGTTCGCAACACAATCTGCAATTTCTCTGTCATCAAATCTTGGAGGCTGCTTACCGGGAAAAAGTATATATTCAGAGGAAATACTATTTTAAATAAATGGTTATGAAACATTACTACCTTATTATTAAGTACATCCATCTTTATTAGGGAGAAGAATATTGTGTATCCCGTGTGCCTGTATTAAAAATTTACAACTATATAGCCAAATAGTTAAAATTTAAAGCTGCCCAAATCAGGATGGCAACAAGTTTCCTAACTCTTTAATTCTTAATTAACTTACAAACAATTTATCCCTTTTCAAAAAAATAAAATCAATTTATGGAGGGTACTTGAGCATAAATATGATCAAACAAATCATACTGTTTTATGAATGAATCAAAAGAATATCAAATATAACATAGGTTGTTAAATGTGAAACATGATTAGCCATGTAGTTAAATGCATGAAAACTCTTCTCACTGCTATTTATAATAAGTATTTGAAACGACTATTTATGCTTTAATCAAACCGTGCAAGATTGTATGCATTTGATTTCCAAAGTGCTCTTTAGTATCAAACAAATACATCAAATTCAGGTTACAAGAGTGTTTTTGTATAAAGAGAGGAGAAAATACATGATCAAGTTTGATAAATTCTTAAAAAGATTTATTGGTGGTTTTTGTAAGAGCCTTAGTCTTTAGGAGCTGAGCAGGGTAGCCGCCCCTGCGGGTCCAGGAGGGCCCGCCCCTGCGTGAAGCTCTGTGTTCTGCCCCTGCGGCTCAAGAAGTCCGCCCCTACGGTTTCCTGCGGCTACAGCCGGCATTGTTGACCTTTGGACCATGCTTTACTCTTTCTCTTTCCTTATAACCTTTCGTCCTTGCTTCCAAGTGAAGGGTTTACTTCATCTTCTCTAGCTGCTCACGATCTTCTTCTTTCTTCTCTTCTTCTCCTTTGATCTTGTTCTTGAGTTTTCCTTGGGGTTGCAAGCAAGTTTGTGTTTACTTTGGCTGATAATGATGTTGGATGTTGATGCTGAGCTTTGAGAGCCAGTTGAGGGGGTGTTGGTGCTGCTCTTTCCTTTTGCTTAGGATCACAGTAGTGGTGAGCTTTCTTCTTCCTTCTTCTTTCTTTTTTTCTTTCTTCCTTTCCTTCTCTTATAGCTTATGATTCCACAAGTTTAATCTTGTGTTAGCTCTCCTAGGCATGTATTAATGATTGTATGAATATATATATGTGTATGTGTTTGATTGTTGGACAATGAAGACGTGAAATCATCGAGTAAAGAGTTGAAGAGAATCACGCACGCACGCACGCACGCACGCACGCGCGCGCGATTTGAGTGTTGGACCTTATAAAGATAATTAACCTAACAAATGTGTGACAACATGATTATGTGTTTATGATTTCATGAATTGTGTTTGTGCTTATGCATTATCTTATATATGAATGGTTAGCTAACGGTTATATACCGTGTTGTAGATGCTTTGCAGGATAGGAGAACTGCAGAGTGATTCAGATGGGGTGATCCGCTGAGGGCTCCGTACACTAGGATTGTGCGAGGGTTATGGATGATTTTGTTATGTATAGATACATGTTTGAATTGTACTCAGCGGTATTTTGTAAACCTTTTGATATATATATATATATATTACAGTTTGATGTTTTGGTTTTAATCTATCTGCGCCTTGTTGTCAGATCCAGTGAACTTGTTGCCAGGCTAGGGTCAGGATCCATTGTGAGATCCTAGCCCAGTAGCGCCCCGAGTCCTGCAGATTTGGGGTGTTACAGTTTTCTTGCTCCTTCTTAGCTGCTGCCCAATATTTCATTGTAAATCTCCTTCATTTCACCAAACAAAGCTTCTCTGAAATGTCAAGTTAAGTAAAATCTTAATTAGAGGAACAATATTTTATCCAATTTGGTATACTCAACAAAATAAACCTCTTGAGTCTTACCAGTCGGGTTTCTTGAGCAGATTCCGGTAAGCAAACCACTGCCAAATAAATAAACCAACCGATGATTAAATATATACTGCAGAAAGTGTAAAACCCCAAATTTGATACATAACTCTAATCAGAACTTTAAAACCTCCGTAATCCACTCAGATCCAAACTAAGTTTGTGCAAGGAGTGGTCAATCAAAGAGAGTCTCTACCTAAAAATGTGACAAACACACAAGTAGATTCTCCTGTTTCACAGGACATGACAGTAACTTACAATGACATAAATTGTATACTTTAACCAGTTAACAAAATCACTACCTCCTTTGAATATTCATCCAGAATGCAAGGCTTCAGCTTCATGTGCTGATGTGGTGGAAAAGCTATACAATATGTACATGTTACACCAACAGAATAAACTCACATGACTCTACTGCTAGACGGGCTTTCTTTATCATGTAGCTATAAGCAGGAGTAATAAATGGTTGTTCTAAAGCAATTCAATATCAATTTCTGCTTTCAAGATAGTTTACTGGTGTTAAAAACAATTAAGAGCTATCTTCCTGTTTCTTCTACAGAGAAGCACATATAAAGAGCTATCTTCCTGCCACAGTTCCTTCCTTCTCCCTCGCAACAGGAGCCCTAGTTGCATCCTGGACAACAAACATACCCAAATTGAACATTTAATCTTAATACCTGTTTAATAAGCTAGTTTCAATAAACATTTACTTCCTCATCTGAGTTCATACTATTGTCTATTCTACACGAAATATAAAAATCTGAATCGGGGTAACTAGTCATGTTAATTTAAAACTCTGAATCTTTCTACATAACTACGTTCACATCATTATTGTAACATGTCCTTGTTTTCTTTGTTTTGCCATCACCTTTGGAAAAACATAACATTTGGAAAAACAAAAACAAGTGAAAATCATTATAAAAGAAACCTGAAATGAAGTTTACCTTGAGCAAAGATGTATCTACAGTGAACTTAATGGCATCAGCAGCTGCTCTTGATCTTAAGATAATACATTCCGGTCTTTAATCCCTTAGACCAAGCATGGAAGTGTAGAGAAGTGAGCTTTCAAATTTTCGGGTTGGTCCATGTGGATATTCAAGCTCTGGCTTTGATCAATGTAGCAACCACGATCACCCGCCATGTCAACCAAGGTCCTTTGTTTGATCTCCCATACAGTTCTAATTAAGAGACTTTAATTTCAGTACTAGTAATCAAGACTGAGGGCCTTATGGACAACCATATAACTTCATAATATTGTCTATTCTACATCAAATTGTGACACAGACAAGCAAATTGAGTTCATATTGTTGTTGGTGCCATTTTTTGTTCTTAATCACGTATTTGCTTGGTTTCAATGTATAAAGCAACTACATTTTTCCACTAGTTAGCCTATAGTCAGCAAATTAGTGGCTCTACCATGACTATAAATCTATAATATACAATGGAAATGCCAGAAAGTAAAATATTTAGCCTATAGTCAGCAAATTAGATGTTAGCACTAGCTTTTACAAGAGTTGTATAGTACATTAGCAATGAGGAAGGAAGGGAATTCAACTAGATACTATAGGAACTTCAGTTGATCATATAGCGTAATAGAATAACAAGTGGAATTTCTCATTACTTGCCTTTCAGTTCTGCTTTTCAGGCTCCCATTTTGTCTCAAGAATAGCATTAAACATTGGCATCACCAAAATTGTTTACCCAGTTTACAGAAACATAATCGCCTTGATTCTACTCGCTCCTTGCGCGTACTTCTTAGAAAGGTAATTCTTTTTCCCCTAATATCATTCAAGTTCATAATCACATGATTCTGATTCAAGATTGATTTTTTTTATCAGGAAAGAGAGACCTCCTCTTACTTTCTCATTGTTGGTTCAGTTTCTTCCTTCTCGCCCTTCTCGGGTAAGTAGTTTTGTCTTTATTTTGACTGATATATACAACAATACTTGTTTTGACAGATGTTTTTTTTTAAAAATTTTTTAACAGGATTACAGGAACTTGAGGCTACTACATTCTTGGTTTGTATTATGCATCTCCGACTTTCGCATCAGCAATGCAGAATTCAGTTCCTGCAATTACTTTTCTGTTAGCAGCTGCCCTCAGGTGAGTTTATATGATCATAAGCTTGATTTACATTTAATACTATCAGAGGAGCTCTTATGACAATTTTTTTTACTTGCTTTTCAAGGATTGAGCATGCAAAAATGCTTACAAGAGATGGATTGGCAAAGGTGGCCGGTCGGAACAATTGCAAGTGTACGCGGTGCAACGGTAATTACATTGTACAAGGGATTTCCACTTCTCCACCTGCATCTAACAAGAAAGTTACAAGAGACTTCTCTGCTTGTAGATCACCTTCCTTTATCTTCCGACAAGATCCAACTGGAACTTGGTTGCATATTCCTTCTCGCGCATTGTCTTTGTTGGGCTGCTTGGATTTTTCCAGTTCCGACAGAACTAATATATGAAACATCATGTAATTAAGGTCAATTACCAAAAACAATATACTTCATCGAGACAATTATAATCTCAACCAGACTCACAATCATTCTAGCATGCGCATATAGATAGAAATCATTCCAGCATGCACACAATACTCAAAAGATTTGAGAATACAAATTTCTTTGAGGAATTTTATCAAGCACTTCAAGTGCATAGCTATAACCTACACAAAAATTGAAACTCTTAGAGCTATAATGATTCAGTTTTTCAAATCTTAACCCAAAAACATGAAGAAGCTTCAGAAAGGAGAAGATAGATCACATAAATCAGATATAGGTAACAAACGAACAACACTTACCTAGACGAATTCGAGGGTTTATGGCCCCCTTTCGTCCATTTCTTTGTAGCAAGCAAGCAACCAACGATAGAGGGGAAGAAGGGAGGTGACGATTCGAAGACGAAAAAGATGAAGAAGGAGAAGAAAGGGGGCGACGAAGAAGACGACGGGTGAATCGCCAATGTCGTCCAGAGAGAAGCGAGAGAAGGAGAGTGAAAGAAGGGGGTGAAAAAATCAAAAAGCTATTTATACTTGCACACTTAGTAACGTAATAAAATTTAGTCTACACACCTAGTACACCACATAAAAAAACCTTCATTATTGCGTCATTTATCTTTATACTTCAAATGAAACATTCATATTTGTATAACAAAATTTCTTTTTATGATGCAAAATTAATTTCAAATAATATAATGAAAAGATTGATAACATTTTTTTTAATTATTCTTGATTTATTATAAACTTTTATAAATATAAAGAGGAAACTACACAAAACCACCCTCAATAATCCCTCTTTAGTAACAAACCGTCCTTTTATAAATTTTTAGCATAAAATCACCCTTAATATTCATCTGTTTACAATAAACCACCCCTTATAAATATTTTGGCTCATAGCCACCCTTAGTTTTTAAACGTTTGCAATTAGTCACCCCATACTAATATAATTAGATCAAATAATTTAAAATTGAAGCATAAATAAGGTAAATTTTCATTATCAATATTATATCATAATTGGTTTCAATATTTTTAATTAAGTCTTAGAATTTATAATAGAAAATTAATAAAATAAAATTATATAATTGTTTTTCATGTACCAACAATAATCCAAAATTTAAAACATATTAACTCATATGCAAACTATCACCTAATAAACTAACAACAAAAAAAATAAAAAACCTAAACTTATATATATATATATTTCTTTTTAAATGGATCGTTTTGTGGTAATTTTATTCAAACATTTATACTTTTTTATTGCAACTTTTCCATAACTATATTGATAATATTAACCTATAACTTTTTTCATAACTTTAAAAAGAATTTAGGACTTTTCAAAATGAAAATGGTAATAATGACGTGATTTATTAGTCAATTAAAACAAGTGAATTTTTTTTTTTAATTTAAAATTTAAATCCGGAACCATATCATCGATTTAACCGGAGTCGAGACTCGAGACTCGAGACCATATAAGAATTGGTTTTGTATGCTATAATTTCTATACGAGTTAGTAGTTTTAAATATGAATTTATATTGGCATATGGGTAATAATTTATATTATTATTTTTAATTATTTTTCAATTATAAATTTTAATACTTAACAAAACTATTGAAACTAATTATGATATTAATTTTAATACTATAACTTTACCTTTTCTATGCTTTAATTTTAAATTAGTTGATGTAATTTTAACTTGTATAAGGTGGTTAATTACAAATATTTATAAATTAAGGGTGGTTTATTGCAAACAGATGAGTATCATGGGTAATTTTATGCTAATTTTTTTATAAAGGCTGGTTTCTTGCAAAATAGGGATTATTAATGGTGGTTTTATGTAGCTTTCTCAAATATAAAAAGAGTTATCAAGTGTGATAAATATAATTAATAAATCATCATTTATATATAGTCTAAGTATATAAAGTCTGATAGAATATATATATATATATATATATATATATATATATATATATATATATATATATATATATATATATATATATTAAATATAAAAAGTTGATACATAAACTTCGTTGTAGTTCATTCAATGAAAGTCTTTTGTCCACGGCATTTAACTAAGCCGACCCGCCTTAGTCTCCCAAATCAACTCATTGACTTATGCACTTGGTCCGTAGAAGCTCTCGAACATACTTGAAGGTCCTTTCTAAACTGGAACAACACTACGTAGTCTAGGATGGTAGTGACTTGCCTAGGAATGATAGTAATATTTATTAATATTCAGACACGCAGGGTGCTTACCTTTTTTGGCCGAGCCATATCTTGTTGGGTGGGACTGAGAGAAAGAAAGAACATAGGGCAACCATGCATGGTACTTCTCGACCCCTATATCCGAGTTTAAATCTGTATACGTCTTTTTTCATTTTTACATAGGGTGTTGAAACATGATAAATAAAAAAGGTTATAAACTTATAAGTAGAAAGTAAAAAAGATAGTAGTGTATATTGAACTTGTGACCAGCATGAGTTTTTTTTCCCTCTCAACCTAATACTACTATGTCGCCAAGGTTCATGCTTAATTTTCATACTAATTCGAGTAGAATATGGGGTAGGTTGTACCAGACCTTAGTCTACCCTTAATTATGTTCCAACTGTCAGGTCGAAATGAGTCGATAACTCGTGCGTGTTCAGTCTTTGATACGATAGTGGATTACCTGCAGTTCCTTACCCGAAATTTTCCACCAGGTTTACTACAGGACTTTTAGACTACCACTGTCCTAATGATCTTTTCCTGGCTTTGCTACAGGACTAGTACACTACACTACCAGAAAACGCCGGTATAGCCACACTACATTAGCCTCAAATATATTCGTGGGTAAACCCCAACGATAAATTCAAGGCTATTTAACGACAAAAATCAAGTCGAAGGTAGTTTCGTGGCTAATTACCCTCGTTTTTCTTGTTCGTGGGTAAACCCGACGCTACATTCGAGGCTATTTAATGGCGAAAATCACGTCGAAGGTGGTTTCGTGGCTAATTACCATGGTTTATTATTGGTAGGTAAACCCGACGCTAAATTCGAGGCTATGTAACGACGAAAATCAGGTTGAAGGTAGGTTCGTGGCTACTTACCTACAGGTTTTTGTTGTGGGTATACCCGACGCTAATTTCGAGACTAATTAAGGACGAAAACCAAGTCGAAGGTATTATGTTCGTGGCTATGTACCTACGGTTTCTTTTTGGTGGGTACTCCCGACGGTACGTTCGAGGCTATTACTCATGAAGTGTATTCGTGGGTAAACTAGTGACCACATTCGAGGGTAAATTACGTCGTACCCACCTACCACTATTTATTGCACTGTACGTATGACACGGGCTGAGTATTCTCAAACTCGCAACCGTGCGGCTCTTAGTCGTTGGCGTTGTCAAATGACTAAGTCAAGCCTTAACTTGAGGGACTTTGTTGCGGAAACGCTTGCTAGTGATGGCTTAAGGGACTTATAGATTTTGTGGACAAAGAGAGCTTTGTATTGCTTTGAGTACTTTACAAGAGAGAGCTATGCTTGGATGGTTTGCAAATGAGGGGTGGCCTCCCTATTTATAGCCTTGGCCACCTCCTTAGTTAGGAAGGATCCGGATTTACACAATCCTAGAGGGATCCGGACCCTTCTTGTTGGATAAGGCTTGAGCCTTCTATACAAATCCGGATAATTCTCTACGAGTCTTGGCAAGCCTAGAGAATTCCCGAGAGATCTAGAATATTCCGGCCTTGTCAAGACAATGCCGGGGTGTTCTCCGTGCCTCTTGAAGCTTCCGGAACTCGGTCCGTGTCACGTACACTTACTTTACTTTAATTCTCTTTTCACTCGCTCATATTCAAACCCATCGTCTCTTTTTTTTTATTCCCTCATCTAACAATAAACCAAAATATCAACTATTCTTAATCATTTTGTGCAAATCTCAAGGCACATGATCAAGTAAGTATATATATTAATTATATATGTTGTTACACTTGATTTTTACAGTATTATTTTCATGTAAATCGAATATGATGAGAATGTACGTATGTATTAGGAGCGATTGTGAAGGATAACATGGAAATAAGAATTTTAAAGAGAAGTTTTCTGAAGAACATGTCCACAATATTTGTTTCGTGTGTAATTTTGTGGTTGTAGACGTGGGTAATATGAATTTGTTTGTATTTTGTGGGTAATGTTGTGGGTATATTCATGGGTAAAGTGGGTTTTATCGTGGCTAACTGCAACCTTCCATCATTTTCAAGTTTTAATGTTCTCGACAATCACGATAGTATATTATAATTTATTTGTTTATGTGTTTTTTTTATGTATTTTATGTTTAAATAATTTCGTGGATAATGCATATATATATTTGTTTAATTACCGTATAGGTTTAAATATGGAGAATTGTGAGTAGATGTATGAGAGATGGCAACCAAATGGTTGTAACACCCCAAATCCGCGGGACTCGGGATGCTACGGGCGAGACCTCACAATGGGTCCCGACCCTTAGCCTGACAACAATTTCACCGGACCTTTCCAACAAGGCACAAATAAAGGCAAAACTCAAAATCGTTTATAATGTATGCGAGAAACTGAAATGTAAAGATGCAAGGTGGAAACTCAGCCAAGTCCTCAAAACGACACAACTCCGATAAGAAAACGTAAACTGTACAACCTAAACCACAATCCACAAAGACATATCCCAAAAACGTCCCCGTCCTATAATGTACGGAGACCCCGGCTGTCCACTCCTCCACCTTACTCGGCGGCGTCCCTAACTTGCAAGGCATCTACATGAGTGGTTTAAAACCGTTAGCTCATATTCGAAGCATTAGAAAAGAGGTAAAGGCACATACACATATACATCACATAACACATACATACTACAAAACACACAAGTCCGGTTTATTATCTTTTTTTATTATTAAGTCGTATACCGTTCTAATTCAACTTAGGTTTGTGACACGAGAACCACCGTGGTCTCGCCTCGGTCCCTACTTACCGGCAAGGAATGGTACTGATGCATCCTACCGTCTACCCGCCCGAGCTAGTCGCCGAGAACCTCCTAGACTCTCGCAAGAGCTAGGCAGATGATGTCACTGCCCGTTATCATACACTTGGGCCAAAATATAAAGTCGGTGGTCCTATTTACCGGTTTAGTTGTTTATAACATAAGCAATAACACAAACACACACCACCAACACACATCGATGCTAATACGTAAAATACGAGCTAAGTAAGTCCGGAGACATACCTCGTCACAACACTCAACTCACAACACTCTCGCTTCCTTAAGGAGGAAGCCCATAACCTGCTCACAAGAAGATATACATATCAACACATGCTCACGCTCAAGAAGTCTTAGACTTCACTCTAGTGATCTAAGCAAGATCACTTAACCCTCAAGCTAGGAATGCATCCTAGGGTCCAAGGTACTCACAACACTCTCAGCACATGAAAGCAACTCACAACAGTTTATAACCTCACATCATCTTAAACCTCAAACAAGAAGGAACAAGCTAGCCTAGAAGGTCCATCATGCTCAACACACTCGTAATCATCAACTACATTGAGCCTTAAGGGCTCCTAGGTTCACAACCACTAAGTGGCATCTCAAGATACTCTAGATCCATCATAGGCATGCTAATAACATGATACAACTACAAAACTAAGGAAGGAATGAAGAGGAAGGGAGAGGAGAAGCCTA
This sequence comes from Fagopyrum tataricum, assembly GCA_002319775.1. NCBI lineage: Eukaryota > Viridiplantae > Streptophyta > Magnoliopsida > Caryophyllales > Polygonaceae > Fagopyrum > Fagopyrum tataricum. Next base: position 133,391 of record NCTC01003554.1, read on the forward strand.
CTGTTGAAGAAAACGCAGCCGCGGAGTCAAGTTGGCGCCCCAGCGGAACACTGCCGCTGCCCCTGCGGACCTAGGAGCCGCCCCTGCGCCTTGCTACCGTCCTGGAGCCGCCCCCTGCGGACCCAAGAGCCGCCCCTGCGTTGGTCTGGAGACGCTCCTGCGGCTGTGGTGAGCCGCCCCCGCGGTTTCGCTGCAGAAGCTCGTCTTCTTCGTCTTCGACTATGGATCCTTGGCTCCAATGTCCTCCTCTCCTTGTTGGGTCTTCTCCAAACACCAACCATTGATCTTAGACTCCTCTCCACGGCCTAATCGAGCTAAGAACACATGCATGCAAGGATTTGAGTAAAAAGCTTCTCAAGAGCTTCATCCATGGCCATGGATGAAGGAGGGAAGAAGAAAGGGAAAACAACAAAGAAGAGAAGGGAGGGAGAGGAAGAAGCTTACCAAACCAGATTTGAATCGTCCCCACTGCAGTCCACAATCCAAGAGCTTCAAAAAAAATAGAAGAAGAGCAAAGAGAGAGAAGAGAGGAAGAGAGGAGAGATTAACGTGAAAGAGAAAGAGAGGAGAGAGAGGGGGAGAGACAAGGGGCTGCCAAAAGGGAGAGGGGACAACTGACATCTTGTAACCTCAGCTAGGAATGAGGGGTCGGAAAGCGGAAAAAGGGAATAACGCATAGTCGGCTCGGGATTTAGAAATAAATCCCGGCACTCGGCACCTCGTGCATGCGGGCAACTGAGCCGCTAACGCGGGAAGGTCTACAAAACGCTCTAAGTCCGGAATAAAAATTCTGGATGTTACAACTGTAAGAGCCTTAGTCTTTTGGAACGAGTTTACCTTAGCCGAGATTTGGCTTAGGCCGAGATGTGAACTTTTCCGCCCCCGCGGGCTTGTGTGCCGCCCCAGCAGGTTTCCGCCCCAGCGGTTTCCGACGGCTGCAGCCGGTTTTGTTTACTCTTTGACCGTGCTTTACCTTCTCCTTTCCTTCCTTCTTAAGTCTCTCCCTTGGCTTGTGAGCAAGGGTTTCCACTCCTTTTCCAGACCCTACGTCCTTCTTGCTTCTTCTTCTTCTCTCCTTGACCTTGATCTTGATCTTCCTTGAGTTTGAAAGTGTTTTGTTGTGTGGATAATGATGTTGATGAGCTTGAGGTGTGTTGCTGAGCTTGGAAGCCAGTGAGGTTGGGTGTTGATCTTCTGTGCAGCCTAGGACCACAAGTGTGGTAAGTCTTCTTCTTCTTTTCTTTGTTTCCCTCTTCCTTAGCTTAGGATTAGGTGAACGGATCATAGATTGATGTTGGAATGTGTATGTATATGTATGTGTGTGACTTTGGAATGAAGAAGAGGTGAGTTGATCACGTGTAGAGCCGAAGAGGAACCGCGGGATCATCTTCTACACTGTCGCCGCCCCCGCGGTCCAAAGAAGCCGCCCCTGCGGGTACCTTGTCGCCGCACCCGCGGCCAAAAGCCACCGCCCCCGCGGCAACGGTCCCAGCGCCAGCGCCCGCGTTATTCCGCGCCTGCACCCGTGCTTAGCAGCGCCTGCGGGTTGCTTGTTCCTCCCCTGCGTCTTTCCGTCACGCAGGTGCGTCTTGTCCCGGGTCTACCTACAGTTGGGTAGATCCTTTCCTTTCCTAGTATGAGCGGTTTAGTGGCATGCCAGGTACGTATATGAGGATAGAATGAGTATGATCATGTTATCGTTTATGCCAGTTATGGCTTTGAGGTTATGAGTTAGGTTATGATCCTTATGGATCTCTTGGGTCTAGGTGTGACCCCTGTGATGGATATGAGTTTGATATATGTTGTTATGCCTTGTTTAGGTAGTGTTGATCTCCAGAGTTGGAGCTGTTTGGGTTTGAGACTTCCGAGGTTGAGGTAAGTTCATAGGACTTACTTAGCTGCCATCCTTATATTGGATGTGTGCATGAGTGGTGTTTATTATATGCTTTATAGCATGCGTTATGATGGTCACCAACCTATGGTATAGTGATTGCCCATTGTAGGGCCATGACAATTGTCCCTTTCATCCCTTTGGAGTCTGGCCGGTTCTTTGTGGTTGGGTCAAACTTGGTAAACGGTTGGCCACTCCACATTCCCTTTGGGTACACGGGTGGGTGTGACCAGGGACTACTTCAGCTGCCATGAACACCTAGAGGCGTGTGTTATATTCCTCGTGTCACATATATATATATATATATATATATATATATATATATATATATATATATATATATATATATATATATATATACGCTTGACTGGACGTTATTAAGATAATAAACCGGGTAAATGTGTGATAGCATGTTCATGTGTTTACTATTCATTGGTGTGTGATTGTGCTGATGCATCTTCTTATATATGCGTATGGTTAATTAACGGTTTTATACCATGTTGTAGATCCTTTGCAGGTTAGGAGAGCTGCAGAGTGATCCAGAGGAGTGATCTGCTGAGGGTTCCGTACACTGGGTCGTCCTCGTGGGATATGGGATCTTTTGATCATGTATATATATTATGTTTTGTTTGTACTCAACAGTACTATGTATAAACCTTTTGATACTTTTATAACAGTTTGATGTTTTGTATTTAATCTATTTGTGCCTTGTTGTAAGATTCAGTGAACTTGTTGTCAGGCTAGGGTCAGGACCCATTGTGAGATCCTAGCCCAGTAGCACCTCGAGGCCTACGGATTTGGGGTGTTACAACAACTAACCCCCGTAAAAACAAGTTTCGTCCCGAAACATGCTAAACGCAGCACTCTCGATCAAACACGTCTTGTAACCACGTGGAACTCATAAAACGTCAACTATCGGCTCTAATTCCAATTTACGTATAGAATCACAGCAAGACCTCGCAAGGTACACATATACTAATACGAACTCACATAACACGTCATGACATAAACACATAGCACAAACAAGGGAAGATCTCGGGACTAATCCGACGGTCCTATCGATGTCGCTAAATTTGTGTAAAACTCGGGATAGTTCCTCCGGATACTATCCTATGTCTCCCATGTAGCCTCATTGGCTCCTCACCTCGATCACTGCACTCTCAGCATCGGTATCTCCTTCGATCGAAGGCGCCTCGTACTCCGCTCTAAAACTGCTATAGGATGCTCTGCAAAAGTATGGTCCGGCTCGACCACTAGGTCCTCGTAGCTGATGATGTGCCTCGGGTCGTGTATGTACTCTCTTAGCTGAGAGACATGAAATACCGGATGTATACCCTCCAACCGCGGTGGCAATGCTAACCGATATGCCACCTCACCGACTCTCCCCAAGATCTCGAATGGACCGACATATCGGGGGCTTAACTTCCCCTTAATGTTGAATCGCCTGACGCCCCGCGTCGTTGATACCCTCAACAACACCTGAGCTCCTACCTTGAACTCGAGAGGTCTACGCTTCCTATTCGCGTACGACCTCTGACGGCTCTGCGCGGCCAACATCCTCTGTCGGATCAAAGCAACTCTAGCCACGTCGTCATGTACCTGATTTGGAGCTACAACGCTAGAACTACCCGGCTCGTCCCAACATAAGGGAGTACGGCATCTCCGTCCATACAATGCCTCATACGGCGCCATCCCAATCGACGCGTGCCAGAACCTCGAGGTAAAACGCCCGTCCCTGTCCGAGATGATGGTCCTCGGTACTCCATGTAATCTCACAATCTGACGGGTAAACTCCTCGGCTAAACAACTCACCAGCCACGTTTCCCATATAGGGATGAAACGCACGGTCTTCGTCAACCGATCTACTACTACCCATATCACGTCGAAGCTCCTACTCGGTCTCAGACCGGTAACGAAATCCATGGATATGTCCTCCCATTTCCACTACGGCACGGGCAGTGGGTGAAGCTCTCCTCCGTGTCTCTGGTGCTCGATCTTGACTTGCTGGCAGGTCGCGCATCGGCCCACATATCTAGCTACATCGGGCTTAAGCCCGCCCCACCAATAAAATCTCCTAAAATCCTGGTACATCATACTCGTGTCTGGGTGCACCGAGTAATGTGTGGAATGTACCTCATGCAAAATCCGCTCTCTCAACTCCTGATCCGACGGTACACAAATACGTCTCTGACGTCTCAAAAGCCCGTCTGCTCCTGTGATAAACTGCGGTGCCTCTCCTCGGGACATCCTGTCCCGGATCCTATTCAAAATGGGACATCCCTCCTGCTTCTACAGGATCTCTCCGTACAGGTCAGATAATACCTCTAACTCGGACAAACAATAGTCCGTATCCTGGAACCAGATATCCAACTCCAACCCTATCAAATCCCTCTACAACTGTGGCTGAACTGTAAACCGAGCTATAGCCTCCTCTCGAGGTGTCCTCCTACTCAAAGCAATGGAGACTACGTTCGCCTTCCCCGGATGGTACAAAATTTCTAAGTCAAAGTCCTCAATCAGCTCCAACCATCTCCTCTGGCGGTTATTCAACTCCTGCTAAGTGAATATATATTTTAGACTTGAATGGTTTGTGAAGATCTGGCACGTGGCCCCGTACAAGTAATGTCGCCAAATCTTCAGGGCATGAATCGCTGCCGCTAGCTTAAGATCATGGGTAGGGTAATTCTCCTCGTATGACTTCAGCTGCCGAGAAGCTTACGCAATAACCCTACCTCTCTGCATCAAAACGCACCCCAAACCTAGCTTGGAGGCGTCACTATTCAATACAAAATCCTCTACGCCCTCAGGCTGGCTAAAACAGGAGCGGAGGTAAACCTCCTCTTCAGCTCCTCGACGTTGTGCTGACAAGGCAGGGACCAGACGAACCTGGTAGACTTCCTCAGCAAGGAAGTGAGCGGTTGTGCAATCACGGAGAAACCCTCAACAAAACGGAGGTAGTATCCCGCTAAGCCCAAGAAACTGCGCACCTCCTTGACCGTCCAGGAGGCGGCCATGCCAGCCGGTAAAACACTTTCCCAACTTGCGCTGAGATCTCAAAAAGGTCCGATGTACCGGAAACTCAACTTCCTTCTCGGGTCTTTCTCACTACAACATTTCCATTATGTTTCTTCTTTGCTTGTCTCTAACAAAGAAGATCGGACTTCCAATTTACACCATTGGTTTTGGTTCTTGTCGAACCACATTTTGATGTTACGTTTCCTCAATTCTTGTTGCAAGTTCTAAGTAATGAAGGAAATACTTTGCTTCACACTGCTTCTAACGAGACATGTATGCTACAACTTTTACATCGTCTCTCAATACTCAATCAAGACCATGTCTTGAAGAATCACTTGTACACTTCAAACCGATTATACCTCGAGGCAATTTCAAAACAGTTGCACCAATGAATCTCCTCTTAACTCTCAACAACTCCGTTCTCCATTTTCGTCCCACTCAATAATTCATCGTCATCCGGAGTAGGTTAGCCATAGATGGTGTTACTTGGAGAATCTCTCCCTAAATCCGGTAATGATCAGCACATCCAAGAAAACTTGTAACTTCTCTCACATCCTTCAGGGGTTGTCATCCCAAGACAACTGGTCATACAACTTCTCTCTTCTTCGAATGTCTTATTCGAGGCCTTTGTAAGCCCATACAGAATCACTACAACTCGTAGTGACAATGGTTTGTCCGGAATGTCGTGTTTGCAATATCCCAGTCTCGACTTCTCAATTGGTGACAATCAAACCTGAACTCGGTCTTAGAAGAGACCACTGACCCTTGCAACCGGTCGAGTAGATCATCTATACGTGGTAAGGGGGTACTTGTTGTTCATTGTAATCTTTTTCGGCTCATTGTAATCGATGTACAAATGGAGATAATCGTCTCTCTTTTCGCAAACTTGTGTTCTCCATAACAACTTCAAATCAAGAGTTTAAGATATAATCTAAGTTTTTGTTACCGTTCCTTTATGATCCCACAGCCTGGTTACCCTCCCCCACACTCATCCATACACCACACACACATTTGCGTTCTCAGTTGTCACCAATTAGCTGATAACTGACCTTCTCCCATGTCAATGACTTACCATTCTTCTATGCATCCATGTTACCATTCTCATGAATGCTACCCTCTCGGGGTACTCTACCTTAGTCTCCGTTAGATCATTCTTCATTCCACGCTTTCCTTTTCCTTCTGCGAGATAAATATACCCTCCTCGGCGTTGTTGTGTCACATGACTCACCTTCATAGGCTTAACCGCACTTCATGATAACTTGTAAGGGCGTCTTCTCAAAATATCTAACGTTAGTTAGCATCCACGTGTTGCTCTCATCTTCTTAAGATCATCATTTATACACACTTCCTCCTTTTTGGTGTTTCTTCGCCTTATCGTCATAACGGAAACCGGTCAACTCCACGTTAATCCCCACCTTGCCATTCTTCTCATAACTGTCGTAATGTTGACTCCTTACTTAATGGTACCTCGTAAGCTTAACTTACGGTATCTTACATATTTCACACTTGGTTCAATCACATTTCTCATCTTGACTCCAAATCTTAGGAGCGTCTAAGGAAAGCTTCACTTCTCGTGATGGAACATCGCCTTTAACCTTGTTAAAATGCACCCATCTCCTCTCGATTTGCATCTTTAGTTGTCCACGCGTCTTCTTGAAGAACTTAAGTTTGTTATCTCCATTGTTTTCGTTGTCGTTCGATCATGGATTCTGTAGAACCGCTTCTACACTTTAATGTTGCTCCCATCTCTTGTATTGCTTCCATCTTGATTGCTCTTAAGTTGTCTCGAGTTTTCTTTTACTTGGTTGCCCTTTGCTTACGTCATCTCTACTCCTCCTCTTCGACATCCTTTTAAAGGAATCCACGAAATGTCATGGTGTTCGTTAGCACGAAAAGATCAACTCGATACATGAGCGTACTCCTCCACGTATGAACGCTACCCCACGCCAACGACGTCGTCTCAAAGTGATGATATCGTATTATCCTCTTTCTATTAGGTCCGTATCTCCATATGCTACTATATATATAAGAATCCGTATATAAGACTATATATGTCCTATGTCCACATTACTACTAATATAACACACCCGGAATTCTATCACAACACAACAAGGTCCAAAACGTATAACAATCCTCCTATATAACTATACATATAAATCAAGTCAAAACATCCTAAGGCCACATACATAGCTAGGTACATAAAAATCCAAAAACATCCTAACGCCATATATATATATATACATACTTCCAATACAGAGATCTATGCCGCCGAGGTTTGCGGAAGGACCGGTGGTCCCATACATTCTATCCCAAACCCGACTCATGCACATGATTTTGAAAACAAAAAGTCAGAACCCGTGTTGTTTCTGTTTATTCCTCATTTGGCCTTTAAAAGATTGCGAGTGTCATTGTTGTCAACCTAGGGCTCTGATACCACTTTTGTAACACCCCAAATCCGCGGAACTCAGGATGCTACGGGCGAGACCTCATAATGGGTCCCGACCCTTAGCCTGACAACAATTTCACCGGACCTTTCCAACAAGGAACAAATAAAGGCAAAACTCAAAATCGTTTATAATGTATGCGAGAAATTGAAATGTAAAGATACAAGGTGGAAACTCAGCCGAGTCCTCAAAACGACACAACTCCGATAAGAAAACGTAAACCGTACAACCTAAACCACAATCCACAAAGACATATCCCAAAAACGTCCCCGTCCTTTAACGTACGGAGACCCCGGCTGTTCACTCCTCCACCTCACTCGGCGGCGTCCCTAACACACAAGTCCGGTTTATTATCTTTTTTTATTATTAAGTCGTATCCCGTTCTAATTCAACTTAGATTTGTGACACGAGAACCACCGTGGTCTCGCCTCAGTCCCTACTTACCGGCAAGGAATGGTACTGATGCATCTGACCGTCTACCCGCCCGGGCTAGTCGCCGAGAACCTCCTAGACCCTCGTAAGAGCTAGGCAGATGATGTCACCGCCCGTTATCATACACTTGGGTCAAAATATAAAGTCGGTGGTCCTATTTACCGGTTTAGTTGTTTATAACATAAACAGTAACACAAACACACACCACCAACACACATCGATGCTAATACGTAAAATACGAGCTAAGTTAGTCCGGAGACTTACCTCGTCACAACACTCAACTCACAACACTCTCGCTTCCTTAAGGAGGAAGCCCACAACCTGCTCACAAGAAGATATACATATCAACACATGATCACGCTCAAGAAGTCTTAGACTTCACTCTAGTGATCTAAGCAAGATCACTTAACCCTCAAGCTAGGAATGCATCCTAGGGCCCAAGGTACTCACCACACTCTCAGCACATGAAAGCAACTCACAACAGTTTATAACCTCACATGATCTTAAACCTCATCCAAGAAGGAACAAACTATCCTAGAAGGTCCATCATGCTCAACACACTCGTAATCATCAACTACATCGAGCCTTAAGGGCTCCTAGGTTCACAACCACTAAGTGGCATCTCAAGCTACTCTAGATCCATCCTAGGCATGCTACTAACATGATACAACTACAAAACTAAGGAAGGAACGAAGAAGAAGGGAGAGGAGAAGCCTAGTGTTGAAGAAAACGTAGCCGCGGAGTCAAGCTGGCGCCCCAGCGGAACACTGCCGCAACCCCTGCGGACCCAGGAGCCGCCCCTGTGCCTTGCTGCTGTCCTGGAGCCGCCCCCTGCAGTGCTGGTGCTGCCCCTGCGGTGGTCTGGGGACGCCCCTGTGGCTGTGGTGAGCCGCCCCGCAGTTTCGCTGCAGAAGCTCGTCTTCTTCGTCTTCGACTATGGATCCTTGGCTCCAATGTCCTCCTCTCCTTGTTGGGTCTTCTCCAAACACCAACCACTGATCTTAGACTCCTCTCCACAGCCTAATCGAGCTAAGAACACATGCATGCAAGGATTTGAGTAAAAAGCTTCTCAAGAGCTTCATCCATGGCCATGGATGAAGGAGGGAAGAAGAAAGGGAAAACAGTAAAGAAGAGAAGGGAGGGAGAGGAAGAAGCTTACCAAACCAGATCTGAATCTTCCCCACTACAGTCCACAATCCAAGAACTTCAAAAAAGTGGAAAAATAAGGAAGAAGAGCAAAGGGAGAGGGGACAGCTGACATCTTGTCACCTCAGCTAGGAACGAGGGGTCGGAAAGCGGAAAAAGGGAATAACGCATAGTCGGCTCGGGATTTAGGAATAAATCCCGGCACTCGGCACCTCGTGCATGCGGGCAACTAAGCCGCTAACGTGGGAAGGTCTACAAAATGCTCTAAGTCCGGAATAAAAATTCCGGATGTTACACTCCCAAACCAAGACGTAAAGGGACGCCTAATATGGATAAGTTTGCCGCTGACATCTATCAACTTCAACTTCAGCTGAGGCAGATGATATTGTGTTGTAAGTATTGTTTTTATCCCTTCTTATTTTTCACTTTGGGGGCAATGTGAGATTTAAGTATGGGGTAGGATGCTTACAATCCTTTTCAGCATAGTTTGGATATTTGTATTGCATTTGAACAATTTTCAGTTTATGTCACACGTTTCTGATTTGTTTTTGCATCGAAAAAAAAACTAAGAAAAAAAACGTGTGTAATGTGCTTCTTAAGACATGATGGGACCTCTATCATGCTATTTTGTCTATGTTATTTTCTTTTGTATATTTCGAGTTTGAATGAATTATGGTATTTGCAGGAATTGATTTCTTTACTTGGAATTTATATGATTGATGGAAATTTCGATGTTTAATTGAATTGAATTTGATAGTTGAAGCTATCTGATGAGTTCTTATACATTGCGTGAGAATGATTTACGCAATTTGAGTTCTTCTTCTTCTCTATCTTATTCATCTTTAGCACCTCAAGCATTGATCATATTTGCCTCCTTTGACCTATCCTGGAATTAGGAAATTTAAGTTTGAAGGTGTACGCTTAAAAGAAAAAGTTCATATCTGCTTTGTGAAGTAGTTGAATGTGATGTATGAGATGTGATTTTCGAAAGCTTTTGAAGGGTTTGTTGGCTATGAAGATGAGTAACGCGGCACCATTCACATAATCGGATGTTTGTGTCTAGACAAAATATAATTAGTTTTAAAAACATTCCCTATGAGTTGATTTGGTATGTGCATATTAGTGTGAGGTACGTGAAGGAAACTGAACACCAAGGTTTTGGCTATTGTGCATCAATGCCTTTCACTCAAAAGAAAGAAAAAGAAAGAGAAAATGGAAGACAGGATGGATGTTGAGAAAAGAGTTTATTGCGTTGTTCTTCTTCCCGGATTACCACCACATTGCCTATATCATCCTACCTTGATCACGTTTATATGGCCTTTTCATTGTTAAGTCCTTTTGATCTATGTATACTTGTATTTGACTTAATGGATTAGACTTGAATTTTCATGAATATTAAGCATTGGAAGTTTTTATGATGATTATGAATTCCTTGTAAGGTTTGATTTTCATTCACTTTCCTATTTCACTTGAACTTGATTGAAATATTTCTTTAGCCTTATGACTACACCTTTGAGAGTGATCATGTATAGAAGCACAACACAACCAAAAAGAGTTTTTCATATTTGTTTTGCATAGATTACTCATGCTATCCTATCTTAGATTTACTACTTGCTTGAGGACAAGCAAGGATTAGTATGGGGTATTTTGATAACATGATTTATCGACCTAGTTTAGATGATCATATATGTAGTTTTTCCCTTTCCGCATGCATATTTTAGCCTTTGTTTATGTCTTTTATGCTTGTTTAGTGTTACTATGCAAGTATAGATGTCTACACACACTTTTGGTGACTTTGTAAGTAGTTTGGCGTATTTTGGAGCTAAAACGATGCATTTTAGGATCAAGCCTCGGAGTAGATGCTTAGGAGCAGTCATACGAGCATGGGAAAGGGGAAGATGACGATTTTGGAGCAAACGAGACTAAGTACCCGAGTTGAATAACATCTCGGACGAGATCCATATACCTCGGTCGAGATTGGGAGTTTCTGTAGTAAAATCTCGGTCCACATCTTGACCGAGATCTCGGGTGACTAGACCGAGATGACCATGACACTAAAGTACAAAGTCGAAATCTCGGCCCCGATATTTACCCATCTTGGCCGAGATCCAGACCGAGATTCTTCCCTGAGCGTCAGATTTTATTTTATTTCAGACTTTTTAGCCCAGCCCGCGTCTTTCGAAGGGTTTTAGGTTATAAAAGTAGAATTCCGAAAACTGAAATGGTGTGCTTGGTGTGCGAGGTTTGTGCTTAGTTTGTGTTCGATTAATCCCGTTTAGTTATTGTTAGTTAGTTTTAGGTTCAATTGTTGAAAAGAGATTTCTTCTCCTACCTTTCTTCTCCGTTCGTTTTTACCATTGTTGATCATTAGTTTAGATGGAAGAATCAGACTTTTCAATTTATTTAGAGTTTTGTTTGAGAGTTGGAATTGGAAGACAACTTATTTTCGAGATTCAATAAAGTTGGGTATTTTTTCATCCCCTTTTTCTATCTCAATTGTATGCATTGTTTTATTGAATTGATTATAGAATTTGAAATGAATATTGTTGGCTAGAAACCTTATGTGGTTCCAAGGTAGTTAGAGTATTGTTTATACCTTGGACTATGATGGATTGATTTGTTCTTTATAATAGGTTGTATAAATTGCTTTAAATCCTATGAAAAGGTTTGGTTTTTGTAGGTTTAGAATCAATCTAAACCACTTCAACCTAAGTAGGAATTGAGTCGTAACTGAGATATTTTTCTTCTTAGATACATAAGAGTACTTGTTCCTAGGTAATAAAGGTTTAACCTTTATTAGATAGAATGTGTCATTATTCCTTCCTTTGAGGCAATAACTCTTGAAACGTTACTGTAAATGGTTATTGTATTTCCTTGATTGAAAGAATAAGGTTTATTTATTTATTTCTCCCTCTTTACCGTGAAAGCAATATGTATTAGGTTGCGGATCTTTTTGTTCTTGAGACGTCGCTGTAAAAGAACATTGGTTAAGAAACATTCATCCCTGAGCTCTTCAACCTTATATATATGCCACGTGAGAAACTATAATCCTGAGTCCAATGTGTATAACTAATGATCTTAAATCCTTGGAACTGCATTCTTTCCATATATTCATTCTTTGTTTTATTTGCTTGTTATTTGATTTTTAATCAATTCTAATAATTGATTGCGAATCCACCATATTTCTCAAAACCTTTTTGACTTCTTTCCTTTTCTTTTCCAACCTTTTTCTTATTTTTAGATTTATACTATATTAGATCATTTTCACTTTCATCTAATTTAGTCCCTGAGATCGACCTCGGAATACATACTCATTATTGCGATTGATCCATACATTGTGGGTTCGCTGTAATTTAGAGTAGATATTGTGAGTTATAAATATAAAGTAGACTCGTTGTTTTGCTATTCATGTGGATTTCTATCTATTTTGATAGGGGTTTATAGGGTGGTAAAACCAGTGAACACTTAACTCACCATCTGACGCCGCATGTGGTCATTTGAGCCTTAAACCAACACCTCCATACAACCTAAACAAGTCACTTGGCGCCAACTGGTGTTGCCCGTTGCCAACAGAGTTGCTCTCAACCACAATTTCCGGTATCAACGGTGAGAGTCGAAACCTCAATCAAATTTCCGGAGTTTTAATTTCCGGAAAAGTTATATTTATTCGTATGTGGAAATATAGCATGGAATGACGGAAATAGTAGAGGACTAAATCGATTGGAATTTATGGATGATGGGATGGAATGTTAACGATGGATGAGTTGACAAGATTTTTGTAGAAATCGAACGATAAGAGGGATGACTAGATCGTCCGAGATTGTGGAATTTAGGAAACAATAATATTGAGACGTGAATTATACTTTTTAATTTATTCGAACGTATTATAATTAGATGACTATACTTTTCGAGATGAAGGTTGTGGATTGAATGATAGTTCGATGTTGTCATCGAAACTAGAGCGGAGTTGATATTGAAAACCCTATGTTAATGTTTTGTACAATTCTAAGACTTGGAAACGATAACAATTAGAGGGAGAGTTTACTTAGAGGAATAATAGAAATTTGGGAACAAGGTTAAAGAATGTTATGTTAGTTAGAACTGTAATGGAACTAAGAGTTGTTAGGACGATGGATAACGACTGGCGTAATACGAGACACTCGAGATAGTGAGATTTTAATGAAACGAATGTGCTGATGATAAGAGAACTTGAAATGGACGTCTAGGTTTGTAAACCTAGGGTGTAGAAAACGTCAGGGTATCGATGCTAGATATCATATCCTGATTGATTAGAATGATATGTCGAGCAGTGTTAAGGGTTGAAATAGTTCTAAGGGTTGATGAATTTTGATAAGGGAAATTGGATCTCAGTCTAGTAAGATTGCGAGAAACGTTGAGACCAATGCTGATAAGGTGAGTTCATAGGACCCACTTAGCTACCTTCTAATAATGAGTGTGCACAAGGGTAGTGTGTGTTATGATTGTAAAATAAAATGAACGAAGTAGATCACTACTTTTAAATTTCTAAAGAGAGGCACAAGTGCATTATAACTTGTCGTAGCTTTCTGTCCAGGCCGAGGGTGCCGGAATATTTCCCCACGACCACTCCAGTAGAGTATACGGGGAGAATGCATTAAAACCAAGCCTACTGGTTAATGGTTCCGGGGGCAAGAGTCGGAAGATTCTTGCACTACCATGAAAACTTGGAAAATAGATGAAAACTTTGAAAGAAAAGATAATAACCGGGACCTTGGGTGTCACATTCTGATTTATTTACAGTACTTCCCTAAATGTGTGTGTGTCGTAGTGACCTTAGTATTAGAATTGTAGCTAACGGTTTTACCGTGTTGTTAGAATTTTGCATGTTATATCTCTACCGAGAAATCAGGAGTGGAGTGACCAGCTGGAATTCCTTACTATGAGTTATGGGTGTTGGGTTTGTTTAGTTATGATATATACACTTATCATAACCGAGTACATATCTTTTTCAGTTGGCTGTTGTACGAGTTTGGTGTCTATAGAGTCTAAATACATTAATTTAAAGGATTTCTATTTAAATATATTTTTCCCTTGTTGCAAGATCCGACGTTATTGACGTCAACCTAAGGCAGGGACCCATTGTGAGGCCCTAGCCAGTAACGCTCCGAGTTCTCAGAATTTGTGGTGTTACACGTACAAGACCCTTATTTAAACGAAAACCGAGATTACAAACGAGTCATACGTGGTATGCTAACACCCCTTAAATCATTAACGAGAATCCTCCCCATATAAGAGGGAGGAACTCTAAGACTATATAAACCAACATCTAACGTGGAAGCAAACCAAGCAACCGAATCCGCCGTTGTATTACCCTCCCTAAAAGTGTGACTATTACTTGCAACCCAATCCCGTAACGAAAGCCTTGGCATTTGACCACCAGGATAAATAAGGATACATAGTGTCTACCCCTCGATCACCATCTTCAAGTCAACCTCACCATGATCACTTCCCGGTCCCCTTCCGTCCATGCCAAATCAAAGTCATGAATGATACCCCATAATTCCGTTGTAGGTACAAATGTACATCAAAGATTGACCACAAAGCGGCACTTCCATTCTTCATTACTATCCCGAGCCAAACCTCCCGTGGAAGTCAACTCCATAGGCCCTCTAACAGAGTCATCCATGTTGATTTTGATCCAACCTACGTCCGGTTTCTTCCATCGTACTAGGATCTCCTTCTTGTTCGGTAATCCTAGCAACGTCTCCTTGTGAATGAATGTTATGTTTGTCTCTTTATACCGTGTCCACAGAAACTTCAGTTTTATCCCCCTATATTGCGCACCCTGGAAAGCTCAGTCATTTATCCACTACATAGCCACTATAGAATGACAGGTGAACATGACGCTCTAGATTATCGACAGGGTCGTAACATGTGCAAAAGTGATATTCTCAAAAGACCCATTCATCCCAACTGAGAGAGAAGAACATATGCGGTGTAGAGGGAGTGATCATACGTTCCTAAACACTCCTTGCATGCGAACAGTCACGGAATATATGCATTACTGACTAATTCGAACTAGCACATGTATCACAACTTGAGTTCTCTGTAACACCACGTCGGTAACGTTCTTCGTTAGTCACGAGTCTCTTCTAACCCACTTGTCAAAGGAAAACCCTCAACCTCTCAAGGACTTTCAACTTCCAAATTTTCGTGAAAAGCCCCTGCCGTACACCAACACTAGCATTCACAACATCCCGCACAAACTGGAAGGCCAATTTCGTAGAGAATTGTCCAGACGAAGATAATTTCCATCTAATACTATCATGAACACCCTCCTATGTAACTAAGGTCTTCGAGGCCAACCTAAGAAAGCAAGAGTTGGAGAATTTCAAGCCAAGGTAATCCCACCTCCAACCAGTGTTCAAGAACCACACATCACACTTTGAGGGCCATGTCTCTCTTTGATAGGTGAGAATGATAATGAAGATTGAGGGGGTTCCTCGAAAGCCTAAGGATCAACCCAAAATTTAGAAACACTATCATCAATAACATTCCAAAACAAGATTTGTGTAAGAGCCTTAGTCTTTTGGAGCTGAGACAGCTTAGCCGCCCTGCGGGTCCGTGGAGCCGCCCCTGCGGCTTGCGCAGTGTTCCGCCCCTACGGTCAGGAATTTCCGCCCCTACGGTTTCCTGCGGCTGCAGCCGGCTTTGTTGACTCTTTGACCCATGCTTTACTCTTTCTTTTACCTTCAGCTCGTCCTTGGCGTCTGATCAAGGGTTTCATTCCCATTCCAGCTATCCTCACGTCCTTTTTCTTCCCTTCTCCTTCTCCTTGAGCTTGTCCTTGGGTTTTTCATAAGTTTGCAAGAGAGTTGTGTTGTGGCCTTGCTGAAGTTGATGTGTTGTATTGTTGCTGAGCTTGAGAGCCAACTGAGAGTGTGTTATGTTTCTTCCTTGGTTGACCACAACAGTAGGTAAGTTTCTTGTTTCTTCTTCTTTCTTTCTTCAATTGATTCCTCTTCCTTAGCTTAGGATTAGATGTGTTGAATGTGTATTGATGTTAGAATATGTATGTATATGTATGTGTTTGGATATGGAATGATGAAGACGTGAGTTCCTCACGTGAAGACTCGAAGAGAAGTCGGGGAAGGCCGTTCTGCACTATCGCCACCCCCGCGTCTGGAAGCTGCCGCCCCGCGGGACTTTGTCACCGCACCCGCACCGGAAGCTGCCGCCCCCGCGGCCACGGTCACCGTTCCTGCGCCAGTGTGCCGCCGTGCCTGCGGTTTGCCTTGCTTCGCCCCTGCGTCCCTTTTGTCACGCAGGTGCGTCTTGTCACTCAGCTGGCTTCCAAGCTCAGCAACCACATCTACCATCATCAACATCAACAACAACACACAACTCTCTTCCAAACTCAAGGAAAACCAACTCAAGATCAAGAAGAAGAAAGGGAAAAGCAAGGAGGACGTAAGGAAGGTGGGAATGAAGTGAAGAAGAAACCCTTGCTCAGCAAGGAAAGGAAGAGGTAAGAAAGAGAGTAAAGCACGAATCAACCGGTCAACAAAACCGGCTACAGCCGCAAGAAACCAAAGGGGCGGTTCCCTGAGCCGTAGGGGCGGAAGAACAGACGAGCCGCAGGGGCGGCCTCACGGACCCGCGGGGGCGGCTAAGGCCAAAACTAGCTCCCAAAGACTAAGGCTCTTACAACATCATCCTGAATCTGATCAAGTGTCAAACTACTAACACTGCTCGGCTCATCCCAGCATAACGGAGTACGACATCTCTGTCCATACATTGCCTCATATGGGGCCATCCCAATAGATGCATGCCAACTGTTGTTGTACGAGAACTCAACTAATGGGAGATGATCCGTCCACACATGTCCCCAGTCCAACATACAAGCTCGCAACATATCCTCCAAGGTCTGAATGGTCCTCTCAGACTGACCATATGTCTGAGGATGGAACATAGTCGTGAAGTGCAAACTCGTCCCCAAAGTAGTCTGAATCTGCTGCCAGAATCTCGAGGTAAATCGTCCATCTCTGTCTGAGACGATCGTCCTCGGTACACCATGGAGTCTCACTATCTTCCTAGTGTACCCTCAACTAATCTGCTCACCGGACACGTTTCCTGAATAGGGATAAAATGTGCCGTCTTCGTCAGTTTGTCAACTACAACCCATATAGCATCAAAGCTCCTGCTCGGTCTCAGCCCAGTCACAAAGTCCATGGTGACTTCCTCCCACTTCCTCTGTGGAACAGGAAGTGGATGGAGTTCACCTCCAGGTCCGCAATGCTCTATCTTGACCTACTGGCAGGTCACACATGTGCCACAAGTCTGGCTACATCGGGCTTCAACCCTCCCCGCCAATATAAACGTCTCAAGTCCTGGTACATCTTACTCGTACTTGGGTGCACTGAATAAGGCGTACAGTGAGCCTCCTGTAATTTCCTCTGTCTCAACTCTGTATCAGCAGGTACACAGACGCAACCGCGGAGTCTCCAAACTCCATCTACTCCTAGCAGGAACTGTGGTGCCTCATCTCTAGACATCCTCTCTTAGATTCTCATCAGTGTCGGGCAGGTCTCCTGCTTCTGTTGGATCTCACCCAACAGATCAAGAAGAACCACTAAAGTACGCAGCTGGGCATCCTCATCAGGAAACTAGATGTCCAACTCTAACCAGATTAGATCCCTCTACAACTGATGTTGAACTGTCAGCCTCGCAATCGCCTGCTCTCGAGGCGTCTTCTTGCTCAGGGCGTCGGCGACAACGTTCGCCTTCCCTGGATGGTACAGAATCTCCAGATCAAAATCCTTGATCAACTCGAGCCACCTACCCTGGCGGTTATTCAATTCCCGTTGCATGAAAATGTAATTCAGACTCTTATGGTCTGTGAAGATCTTCCTCAGTAAACTCGTCAGTGGACGGGCAATCACAGAAAATCCCTCCACAAAGCGTCTATAATAACCGGCTAGGCCAAGGAAGCTACGTACTTCCTTGACGTTCGTCGGTGTAGTCCAAGCTGCTACAACCTCTATCTTCGCTGCATCCACCTTGATCCCTTCAGCTGAAACCACATGACCCAGGAATGCTACCTCTAGCATCCAAAACTCGCACTTAGAGAACTTAGCATAAAGTTCTCTATCTCGTAAAACCTGCAACACAGTCCTCAGGTGCCCTGCATGCTCCTCTCTCCTGCGAGAGTACACCAGAATGTCATCTATGAATACTACCACAAACTGATCCATGAAGTCGATGAATATACTGTTCATCAACTCCATAAAGACGGTTAGGGCATTCGTAAGCCCAAATGGCATCACTACAAACTCGAAGTGGTCATATCTGGTCCGGAATGTTGTCTTGTGCACATCCTGCTCTCTCACCCTCAACTGGTGATACCCTGAACGCAGGTCAATCCTAGAAAACACAATCGCTCTCTGAAGCTGATCTAACAAATCATCAATACGAGACAGTGGATACTTGTTCTTGATGGTCACCTTGTTCAGCTCCCTGTAATATATGCACAGTCTCAATGATCCGTCCTTCTTCCGTACGAAGAGGACAGCATCTCGACAGGCGCCATCCGGTATGGGGCCTTCGAGATCGGTCTCGTACTAGGCTCTAAATCAATACCAAAGTCCACGCTCCTCTGAGGCGGAAAACTGGACGGCTCAGCAAATATATCTGCAAAATCACAGACAACTGGGATATCCTCTAATGCTGGACTCTCCCTCTCCTTCATGGCATAACACCAGAAGGCCTCACAACCCTATGCAATCAGTCTCGCTGCCCGTATCGCACTGATAACCATACCTGATTTTCCAAGGTCCCAGCCTCGGAAAACCTCTATCTTGCCTAACTCGGTAGAGAGGGTAACAGTCCTCCTACCTACATCTAAGACTGCATAATGCCTATCCATCCAATCCATACCTAAAATGACTTCTTCATGCACTAATGGCATAACAAAGAAGTCAACAAGTAAAACACGGGTCCCTATAGAAACGGGACAGTCACGAATCTCACAAGTACCTCTGACCCTACTACCATCAGGTAACCCTATACTAAAGGGTATCTCCTCAGTCGTATCTAGACTCAGACGCTCAACACAGGCATCAGAAATAAAAGAATGCGTAGCACCCGTATCAAACAAGACTCTAACAGGTAAACCATGATTCAAAATGGTACTTGTAGCAGTCGGTGCAGTTGGCTCCTCTGCACTTCTCAGCTCAAAAACTCGACCCTGTGGTCCTCTGGTATCAGTGGTGCTCCCACCACGACCTCTGCCTCACTCGGTCCAAGAACATATCTCTGAGTGGTAGGACGCTCTAGGACTCTCTGTTGTCCCTGTGTCTCCTGCTACGGAGGTGGCCTCTGCCCACCACCCGCTACACTGGAAGGAGAAGAACCCTGCTGAGACGAAGCTCCACCCCGTCTACAAAAAATATGTGTGTGACCTAATCTCCGCAAATGTAACAAGTCACTGTATGCTTCGTGCATTATGACCGCATATGTTCATAGCCACCACAGTTGTATCACTGTGGTCCCCTATTTGTAGCTGGTGCATATGAGGGATAACTCTGCCGGCTCTGGTCTCGCCCTGAACCAACAACTCCACCAGTATCCTGCTGAGATGAAGTTCCACTCCATCTACAGAAAATCTCTATGTGACCTCGCCTGCTACAAGTAGAACAAATTACTAACTGCTTCGTGCACGCTGGTCGTAGATGTCTAGCATCATCACAGTTAAAACACCGTCGACCCGTAGCTGCAACCAGTGCAGCTGCGGGATAACTTAGACGTCTCCGGTTTAGTTCAGAACTAATAACTCCACCAGCACCACTAGTCTGCCCAGTTTGCTGTCTCTTTCCAGGCTTTCTATGCTCCTCTGAAACTCAAGGCATCTCAGCAACATGTGCTGGTACAATTGGCACCTGAGTAACTCCATGGGATCTCCTAGATGATCCCTCTTGTACTGGCAGATCTGGGGTAGGTCTACCTGCTCTGGCAACCTCTTGTACTTGTCTGATATACGCGTTGAACTCTGATCCTCCCCTGGAGACACGATCCGAGTCCTTTGTCTGGATCTTTGACTCCCGGTTGCACCGTTCCCCGTCTCAGGAATGACACTCTCAACAATAATCTCATGAATCTCCTCCGCTGCCGGTGGATCAACAGCGGAAATCTGACTTTGTCCAACATCTACTGGAGGAAGAGGGGATCTATCCCTACCTCGTCCATCTGCAGATACAACTCTAGTCTGAGCCATCTGCAGAGTAAATACACCCAACTTATAAGGCTATATATATGCCATATGTATAGATATATATCAAATCAATCACAACAGAATATCTATATATATCTATACTGTCGAGATCTTCAGAGGAGCGATGGCTCACGTACACACTATCCCAAACATTTGTACTCAATTTCAAAACCAAAACCTTTTGAAAAGTCAGACCGCTTTCGGGTTTTGTTTATTTATCTATTCGACCTTCATCGCAGATTGCAAGTGGCATTGTTGTCAACCTGGCTCTTATACCAACTTTGTAACACCCCAAATCCGTAGGACTCGAGGTGCTACTAGGCTAGGATCTCACAATGGATCCTGACACTGGCCTGACAACAAGTTCACTGGATCTTACAACAAGGCATAGATAGATTAAAACAAAACATAAAACTGATATATATATATATATATATATATATATCAAAAGGTAATACAGAAGAACCGCTGAGTACAACAAAAACATGTATATGTACATATAAAAACCTCATAACCCACGATAACGACCCAGTGTACGGATCCCTCAGCGGATCACCCCTCTGGATCACTCTACAGCTCTCATAACCTACAAAGGATCTACAACACGGTATAAAACCGTTAGCTAACCATGCACATATATATAGAGATGCATAAGCACAATCACACGTCAGGAATAATAAACACATCATCATCCTATCACACATTTACCCGGTTAATTATCTTTATAAAGTCCAACACTTAAATCGTATAAATAAATGTATATGAAAATATGTGACACGAGGAATATATAATCCTCGCCTCTAGGGAATAGTGCCAGCTGGAGTGGTGATACGGTCACTGTCCCGTATACCCTATGGGAGTGGAGAAAGCCCGCCTCACAATCCAACTCTGACCTGCCCACAGAGAACCTCCAGACTCCCAACGGGATGAAAGGACAAGTTGTCACGGCCCTACAATGGGCAGTCACTAAACCATAGGTCGGTAATCATCACTATGCATGTTGTAAAGCATATAACACACACACCACTCATGCATACATCCAATATAAGGATGGTAGCTAAGTCCTATGGACTTACCTCAACCTCTGAAGTAATCTCACTACGATCAACTCTCAACCTAGTCCACTCCAATCTGGAGGACAACACTGCCTAGTAACAAGGCATAACAATATATCAACTCATATCCATCAAAGAGGTCACACCTAGACCCAAGGGATCCATAAGGATCATATCCTAACTCATAAACCTCAACGCTATTACCGGCATAAACGATAACGTACTCATCATCATTCTAACCTCATACACGTACCTAGCATGCTACTAACCCGCTCATATTAGGAAAGGAAATGATCTACCTAACTCTTGGTAGACCCGGGACAAGACGCACCTGCGTAACAAGAGAGACGCAGGGGCGGAATAGGCAACCCGCAGGTGCGGCAAGACTCAGCCGCAGGCGCGGTGACAATGGCCGCAGGCAACGCAGGCATGGCGCAGGCACGGTGCAGGCGCTGTGGCTCGGCTTCCGCAGGGGCGGCGGCTTCCAGGCGCGGGGGCGGCGACGGTGCAAAACGTAGCCCCGCGAGTCCTCTTTCACTCTTCACGTGATCAAATCACGTCTCTTCCATTCCAAAATCATACACATCCATATACATACATATACTAACATCAATCTATATCCAAATCATCTAATCCTAAGCTAAGGGAGATAGAATCAAAGAAGAAGAGAAGGAGAAGAAGCAAAGAACATACCACACTTGTGGTCCTAGGCTGCAGAGAGGATCAACACCCAACACAGCTAGCTCTCAAGCTCATCACAGCATCCAACATCATCAACATCATCATACTCACAATCAAAACACTTCCAAACTCAAGAACACTCCCACACAAAATCAAAGAGGGAGAAGGAGAAGCAAGAAGGACGTATGGTGGATGGGAAAAGAGTGAAGAAGAAACCCTTGCTCAGCAAGGAAAGAAAAAAGTGAGGAAGAGAGCAAAGCACAAGTCAACCGGTCAACAAAACCGGCTGCAGCCGCAGGAAACCGCGGGGGCGGTTTCCTGGGCTGCGGGAGCGGGAACCCGCTGGGGCGGCATACAAGCCCGCGGGGGCGGCTAAGGTCAATCTCGGCTAAAGCCAAATCTCGGCTAAGGAAAACTCGGTCCAAAAGACTAAGGCTCTTACATGGTAAATGGTTCGGGCACTCTCCATTCCCATAGGGTACACGGGGAGGTGTTCCAGGCACCACTCCAGCTGGGTATTGGACCCAGAGGCGGGGAATTATATATTCCTCGTGTCACATATGTTCATATACATATTTATATATGATTTGAGTGTTGGACTATTTATATAAAAATAATGCACTGGGTAAATGTGTGATACCATGATGAGATGTTTATGATTTTATGATGTGTGTATGTGCTTATGCTTATCTTATATATGTATGGTTAGCTAACGGTTTTATACCATGTTGTAGATACTTTGCAGGTTAGGAGAACTGCAGAGTGATCCAGAGTGGGTGATCCGCTGAGGGCTCCGTACACTAGGTTACTATCGTGGGATATGAGATCTTTTGTTATGTACAGTTATATGTTTTGATTGTACTTAGCGGTACCTTGTATAAACCTTTTGATTTATATATTACAGTTTTATGTTTTGGTTTTAATCTATATGTGCCTTGTTGTAAGATCCAGTGAACTTGTTATCAGGCTAAGGTCAGGATCCATTGTGAGATCCTAGCCCAGTAGCGCCTCGAGTCCCACGAATTCGGGGTGTTACAATTTGGAGATATAACCTCATTATAAGTCTTCACTAAACCTCTCCGTAATACCGAGAATCCAAAGTTTACCGTTATAGATCAAAGCCAAACAACATGTTGTAACTTATAATTGTGTAGCAAAACCAAAGCCCGGAGATGGTCTCTACAATGGAAAAGCGTCCAACCCAACTTGCTTAAAATTGCCAAGTTCATTTGAGACGAATTTCGAAGTCCTATGCTTTCATCCGCCTTGGGTCAACATAACTTACTCCAACTAATCAAGTGTACTTTTTGGGCTCCCTCCTTGCTGCCCCAAACAAAATCACGGCAAAGTCGGTCAAATTTCTTGAAAGTTACAGCTGGAAGAATCATAGATTGCATGAAGTAAAGAGGGATCGAAAAAATGACCGGCCGAGCCAATGTAATTCTACCATTAATATTCAATGTGTGCATTTTCCATCCAACCATGCGAGATGTTAACTTTTCTATAATAGGGTTTTTTTTTGAAAATGGAAAGCGGTTAGATTGAACTATCTCCTCAAGGTAGTCCAACCTAAAGCATCCTTGCGAATGAGAACACGGAGTTTGGGGTCTTTAGAAAATCTGGTGTTGGAGGTCCAATTTTCCAAATGGGTCAATCGGTCAGCAACACATTTTATTTCTCTGAAAATATCTCTAATACGGACCTCGTCAGAGAAACGAAGATCCGGAATAGAGTCGGATATAATCATCTCGACCTCCCACGTGCAGCTCCACAAACCTTGGAGTGCCTTGATTATACACAACTTATCACCTTATATTTCGATCTTTTTAATATGTAGTCTAATCACCTCTTGTAACCCGGATTTGAGGACAAAAGCTTCAGCTTTTACAACCGAATTAAAATTACTGTTTTGTGTCGAGACTAACAACATCACCATTGTGATTCCGGATTACATATCCAATAGATGTTATTCCCGAATCGAGTTTTGAACCATCTGAGATAAGTTTGAAGAAACCGGGTTTTGGTTTATCCCATTTAATATTGTTTTTTTTTCCTTATGTTTGAGTTGTAATTCTTTGGTTGTTGTTTTATGTTGTAATCGTCCTCGTCAGTTATGTTTGTTTTCCACTTCAAAATTTGGTTTTTAATGAAAGTAATTACTCTATTATCAGGGCTCATAGGTTCATTATTAAAGATAATTTTGTTCCTGAAGAACCAAATACTCCACCATACAGTTGCGAGACACGCAAATTTGCTTGTTCCTATTTGTTTTTAATCTCTTGTAGGATGACATGAGCTTTTTTTTATATTGGAGGTTAATTCTGTTAAGTTCGGTGAGAATTGTTCTATCGATTTTTGCGATAATTTGTTTAGTGCGAGGACATTCAAAGAGCAGGTGGAACAATATCTCAAGGTGATGGTTGCAAAGTTCACAGTGCCTTATGACGGCGATCCTTTTTTCATCAAGTTTTGTTTTTGTCGGAAGTCCGTTAATTGAAATTTTCCAAATAAAGTTTTTAATTTTGGGTTGGGTATCCAATTTCCAAATCAATTCACATAGATAGTTTGGTTGGGTATTTGATTCCTCTTCAATCATGTCGGAAGCCGATTTTGTAGAAAACCATCCATTTTTACTACATCTCCAATATAGTCTATCTTGGATCTCGTTTTTGGGATGATTACTTCCTTAATCATTCTCCTAATATCCGAGTTTATGATATTTTGTACCTCGTTGTCAATTTTGTTAATATCCCAATTTTTTGAGTTATTTATGGAGTGACTGACTTTAATACTTGTATCAATTTGGTTTGTATTTTGGACCATTTCTATTAGTGGTGTCGTAGATACCCAACTATTGTGCCAAAAGTTGATGGTTTTTCCATTTCCGATCTGCCAAATGATACCTTTTTTGAACTCGGTTTTAAGTTTCAAAAGATTGTTCAATTGCCATGAAGCTCCACCTTTCAATTGATATTAGAGGATGTTCTTATTTTTTAAATATTTTTCATTTATAGTTTTAACCCAAATATTGTTTGGATTTGCTACAATTTTCCACAAGAGTTTCATTTGTAGCGCTTTGTTTGTGATTACAGATTATTTTAATCCTAGGCCGCCAATCTTTTTTGATTTACAAATTGTGTTCCAGCTAATGATAGGTCTGTGTTGGTCTCCTTTATTCCAAAAGAATTTTTTGTAAGTTTTATCAAGCTCCTCCACATTATGGTTTGGGAGCATAAAGCTTTGCATGGTAAAGGTTTGTTTAGTTGCGAGGTTGTGTTTTATGATATAGTTCCTACCTTCTTGTGAAAGTGAGTTTGCTTTCCATTTTAGAAGTTGTTGTTTTGCTTTAAAGTTAGTTTCACCAAAAGTTTTTTTTGTCACTCTTCTATTTATGATTGAGTATCCAAGATATTTATCAAGGGATGTGGTATGACACATATTTAGAGCATTTTTTAATTAGTTGATATTACTATCGGTTTGGTATTTTTTGTTGTGTGGAAAGCCGAATTCTAAAAATTAATCTTTTCTATAATAGAGTTGAACGCTTCTCAGTTCTCATTGTGATTCACGTTCTTGTCTATTAATTTTTGTTTATTTTTTTCTCTCTCTCTTGTTCTCTTATTTTGATAGTATTTCCGTATTCCATCTTTTATGGCATTTTTGACACTTAAACATGCGGAATTGCGGATCCGTTATGTTAATAAAACAAAGTTAACTATGCATATAAAATTGAATATTAAAATTCTTGGTTTTTAAACGTACCGGTGTAAATTGCTATTTAACACCGTAACTATGCACTTCGTGTGCGTAGTTGAGAACTCACTCAACTACGCACTTGGGGTGCGTAGTCGTAGTTAATATTTTAATTTAATTTAATTTTATTTTATTTTTATTTTATTTTTTTTACTTCTACTACGCACGCCAAGTGCATAGTTCGATTTTTTAATTATTTTTTAATTTTTCTCGGACTCCAACTACGCACCCCATATGCGTAGTTGACTTCAACTACGCACCCCATATGCGTAGTTGGCTCCAACTACGCACCCCAAATGCGTAGTTGTAAACCAGTTAACTACGCACGCGAAATGAGTAGTTACGATAACAAATAATAATTTTCGCCGGTACGTCTAATAATCCCTTTAAAATTTAAGTAAATAGTGTGCATACTTATTAGGTATCCATTAAGGGCATACTTTTTTTTTGGGATGAGTGATGATAAGAATGGACCGAAAAGTTAGATGAAGTTGATGTAAAATTGTAAATATTTTAGGATTCAATAATTAGTTTGTGGGTGAATATCAATAAGAAATGAAGTTCCGAAAAGTGAATATTTTTAAAAAGTAAAAAATTAATTTTTTCTACTTAAAAGTAAAAATGTAAATTATTTGACAAGTGAGTCATCTCAGGACCTTTATTCTTTGATCTATGTGCCAAATGATATATTTGTCAAATAGAATGATTAATTTCGAGCTAAATAATCACTAATTTTTTTTAATGTATAAAGTAAGAAATTCAAAACTTAAATATACTCTATAAAAAGTACACATCATAGATTTACAAAATTTTAAATAATAAAAAACTTTACATGCTTGAAAGAGATACCAAGAAAATGGATATAATTTATAAAAAAAAATTCGTACGAGTTAAAATTTTGTACATTTTAAATAGTATATATTGCATAATTTATATATATATATATATACAATGTCAACTCATATACGTTTTCTTGGGTTCACAGAATTTATATATCGGATCGGTAATTGATAAGCATATATAACAGTATATGCTTGGGGTATGATTCCTACATAACCATGTATGGTATACGTTATTAATTAGCAGTAGAACATATATCAGCAGGACCGGCTCGATGGGGTCTATAAGTCCCTTCGAACAGGCCCCACAAATTTTGGGTCTCAATATATAAAAAAAAAAGTTAAATATACATTACGAAAATCGTTTAGTCGAGATGGTAACATCTCATTCTTTTTTTTTTTTTTTTTTTTTCTATGTTCGAGCCTCACACTTTACTTTTTAACTTTTATTTTACTTTTATGGCTCACTTTTAGGAACTTTTTTTTTCTTTTACAAATCAAATTTTAAACGATTTCTTCATTAATTAAAAAAAATGTAAATGGCGTACATTATATAGATAATTTTCGGGTTTTTTTTTCCCGCTCTTTAAAGGGCCTAATATTATCCTTTGAGCATGACCCCGAAAATCATTAAGACCGCCCTATATATCAGTGTACAAATAAAGCAAAAATAAACATTCATGTTAGATTTATTTATAAATCTTACGATATGAGCTTACATATTATGGTACACAATTATGTTATATGGTTAATTGTTAGTGGGGTATTTAAAGTGATTCAATTAAGTAAAGCCCGTTGACTTTAATTAAGCGGTATGAACTTAATGAGTGGATATCAGATTTTGGTCCAATAGGCTTAATGAAATTCTATTATAGATCAATATATAAAAGATATTAGGTTATGGTCACCAATATGTCAAATGAATCAGCCGTTTTCATATCCCTACCCATCAGGGAGAAAGCCTAAAGAAACCCTAAGGAGATTTGAACTGAGGAAGATGATATACCTGCGACGCTCATTCGGTATGTGGATTCTACACTAAAGATTTATCGGATTGTTGCGCTATGGATCCAGGTATGTAAAATTCGATTCCTTAATAATTCTATCATAATTATGATCTTCGGTGTTTATGGTTCAGGAAATTTTATTATTTGAACAATGGGTATCAGAGCCGTAATCATTTGTAGACTATTAGATTATCGGATTCGGGTTTTTGGTTGATTTTTTTTCGATCAGTGCGATAACTTTATCGCTTTTAACTAAATCGAGCTTGTTACGGTATTATTGAGGCCTAATGCGTTGATGCGTTGATGATTGAAAAGCTTACGCATGCTTCTATGCTTTTATATAGTATAATTTACATATATTTATAAAATCAAAAGAAAAACAATTGTAGCCGTAAAAAAGCACTACTGCCTTTGTCCCCCCCCCCCCCCCCCCCCCCCCCCTGTTTTGTCTGCTTATGGTTAGTTTTATAAAAGCTAAGGATAAGTGCTGGCAGAATTCAGTACCCTTATGTTTAATTTTATATTTATTTTGTAGTGGTTGTTTACATGTAAATTTTGCGTATGCTTTTTAGCGTAATCGAGAGTGTAGGCTTTTGGTTTCACTTTCGAACTTACGTGGTATTTAGTTTGATATATATATATATATGAGCGTAGCATATGCATTTTTGCGGGTATTTTTTTTTAAAGGTCAATACCTTTAATTGATTCGGTGGGATCCGTCTGTTTGGGTTTATATTTACATGCATTAAACATATGGAATGTAAAATTTGGATTTATTTACACTAGATTTATTTACGGATATGGTATTTTTGATTGATATATAGCGTGGTTGTTCATACGAACGTAAAATTTGGTCTTTTACCCCTATATTTTGTAACACTCCAAATCCGCTGGACTCGACATGCTACGGGCGAGACCTCACAATGCGTCCCGACCCTTAGCTTGACAATAATTTCACCGGACCTTTCCAACAAGGCACAAATAAAGGCAAAAACTCAAAACGTTTTTAATGTATGCGAAAACCGAAATGTAAAGAACACAAAGTGAAAACTCAACCGAGTCCTCAAAACGACGTAACTCCGATACGGAAATCTAAATCTTACAACAACATCCACAAACTAACGATATGAAACATAACACAAAAACGTCCCCGTCCTATAATGTATGGAGACCCCGGCTGTCCACTTCTCCACCTCACTCGGCAGCGTCCCTAACCTACAAGGCATCTACAACCACGGTTTAAAACCGTTAGCTCACATTCGAAGCATTAGAAAAGAGGCGAAGACACAAACACATACATATCACATAACATAAAACACGCAAGTCCAGTTTATTATCTTTTTATTATTAAGTCATATCCCGTTCTAATTCAACTTCGGTTTGTGACACGAGACCACCGTGGTCTCGCCTCGGTCCCTACTTACCGGCAAAGAATGGTACGGATGCATCCGACCATCTAACCAGCCGGGCTAGTCGCCGAGATCCTCCTAGACCCACGCAAAGCTAGGCAGAATGTCACCGCCCGTTATCATACACTTGGGCCAAAATATATAAGGTCGGTGGTCCTATTTACTGGTTTAGTTGTTTATAACATAAACAAAAATACAAGCACACACCACCAACACACATCAATGCTAATACGTAAAATACGAGCTAAGTAAGTCCGGAGACTTACCTCGTCACCACACTCAAGTCACCACACTCTTGCTTCCTTAAGGAGGAAGCCTACAACCTGCTCACAAGAGATATGCATATCAATACATACTCACGCTCAAGAAGTCTTAGACTTCACTCTAGTGATCTAAGCAAGATCACCTAACCCTCAAGCTAGGAATGCATCATAGGTCCCAAGTACTCACCACAGTCTCTACACATGAAAGCAACTCACAACAGTTTATAACCTCACAAGATATTAATCCTCAACCAAGGAGGTACAAGCTAACCTAGAAGGTCCATCATGCTCACATGCTCATATCCATCAACTATATCGAGCCTTAGGGGCTCCTAGGTTCACAACTACTAAGTGGTATTTCAAGCTACTCTAGATCCATCCTAGGCATGCTACTAACATGATTCAACAACAAGACTCGGGAAGGAACGAAGAGGAAAGGAGAGGAGAAGCCTACTGTTGAAGAAACCGCAGCCGCGGAGTCAAGCTGACGCCCCCTACGGAACACAGAAGCCGCCCATGAGGAACCAGGAGCCGCACCCCTGCGCCTTGCTGCTGCCCTGGAGCCGCACCTGCGGGTGTGCCGAGCCGCCCCTACGGTTGTGCTGGCCGCTCCCGCGGTCGTGATGATCCACCCCTGCGGGTTCTGTGCAGAACGTCGTCTTCTTCGTTTTCGATTGTGGATCCTTGGCTCCAAATTCCTCCTTTTCTTGCTGGATCTTCTCCAAACACTGGTCTTAGGCTCCTCTCCACGACCTAATTGTGCTAAGAACACATGCATGCAAAGGACTTGAGTAAAAACCTCTCAAAAGCTTTATCCATGGCCGTGGATGAAGGAAGGAAGAAGAAAGTTAAAGCCCGGAATTTTATTAATGTAATTCCGGACATGGAGCACCTTGTAGTTATCCCGTAATCCCGAGATACCGAGAGCCGGGATTTATTCCTAAGAAAAATCCCGAGCCGACTCGTCGTTTTTCCTCTTTTTCCTCGTTCCGACCCCTCGTTCCGAATTAAAAATGCCAAGGGGTCATTTCCGACCCCTCGGTCCGTGGTGAGGGACAAGAGGTTAGCTGACCCCTTGATCCCCACACCCCTTTTCAGCCTTGTGTCCCATCCCCCTCTCTCCTCTCCCTCCTTTCACGTCATTGTTTCTTCCACTCTCCTTCTCTTCTCTTCTCTTTGCTCTTTCTCCATTGTGTTGAATCTCTTGCAACTCTTGGACTGTGGACAACTTGGAGAGGTTCCGGATCTGTTGTGGTAAGCTCCTTCCTCTCCCTCCCCTCTCTTCTTGTTGTTTTCTCCCTTCTTCTTCCTTCCTTCTTCATCCATGGCTATGGAAGAAGATCTTGAGGAGTATTGCTCAACCCTTGTGCATGTCTAGGTTCTTAGCTCGTTTAGGTCAAGGAGAGGTGCCTAAGATCCGTGGTGAGTGTTTGGAGAAGATCCAGCAAGAGAAGAAGGACTTTGGAGCAAAGGATCCAAAGTCGAAGACGACGTTCTACGCAGAACCCGCGGGGGCGGCTCAGCACAGCCGCGGGAGCGGACGGGCGCGGGCGCGGCTCAGCAAGACCGCGGGGGCGGCTCCTAGCAGGCGACACAGTCCTCCGCGGGTGCGGCTCCTAGTTCTGCGGGGCGGCTCCTGTGTCCGCAGGGGCGCCAGCTTGACTCCGCGGCTGCGGTTTCGGCAACAATAGGTCCCTCCTCTCCTTCACTCCTCGTTCATTCCTTAGATTTGTTGTTGAATCATGTTAGTAGCATGCTTAGGATGGCCTAGAGTAGCTTGAGAATGCCATTTAGTGGTTGTGAACCTAGGAGCCCTTAAGGCTCGATATAGTTGATGGATATGAGCATGTGAGTATGTTGGATCTTCTAGGCTAGCTTGTGCCTCTTTGGTTGAGGATTAATATCTTGTGGAATTACGAATTGTTGTGGGCTGTTTCATGTGTGGAGAGTGTGTGGTGAGTACTTGGGACCTAGGATGCATTCCTAGTTTGAGGGTTAGGTGATCTTGCATAGATCACTAAGAGTGAAGTCTAAGACTTCTTGAGAGTGAGTATGTATTGATATGCATATCTCTTGTGAGCAGGTTGTGGGCTTCCTCCTTAAGGAAGCAAGAGTGTGGTGACTTGGGTTTGGTGACGAGGTAAGTTTCCGGACTTACTTAGCTCGTATTTTATGTATTAGCATTGATGTGTGTTTGGTGGTGTGTGTTTATGTTCTTGTATAACATTGAAACCGGTAATTAGGACCACCGACCTTATATATATATATATATGTGTGTGTGTGTGTTGGCCCAAGTGTATGATAACGGGCGGTGACATCAGCTGCCTAGCCCGGGGGAGGTCTAGGAGGTTCTCGGCGACTAGCCCGGCGGGTTAGATGGTCGGATGCATCCGTACCATTCTTTTCCGGTAAGTAGTGACCGAGGCGAGACCACGGTGGTCTCGTGTCACAAACCGAAGTTGAATTAGAACGGGATATGACTTAATAATAAAAAGATAATAAACCGGACTTGCGTGTTTTATGTTATGTGATATGTATGTGTTTGTGCCTTCGCCTCTTTTCTATTGCTTCGAATATGAGCTAATGGTTTTAAACCGTGGTTGTAGATGCCTTGCAGGTTAGGGACGCCGCCAAGTGAGGTGAAGGAGTGGACAGCCGGGGTCTCCGTACATTATAGGACGGGGATGGTTTTGGATCATGTTTCATATCGTTGTTCATGGTGTTGTCGTAGGTTTAGAGATTCGTATTGGGTTGTATTGTTTTGAGGACTCGGATGAGTTTCCACTTGGTAGTCTTTACTTTTGGGCTTTCGCATACACTAAAAATGTTTTAAGTTTTCTCCTTTATTTGTGCCTTGTTGGAAGGTCCGGTGAAATTGTTGTCAAGCTAAGGGTCGGGACCCATTGTGCGGTCTCGCCCGTAGCATCCCGAGTCCCGCGGATTTGGGGTTTTACAAAAGTGGTATCAGAGCCCTAGGTTGACAACAATGGCACTCGCAATCTTTTAAAGGCCGAATGAGGTATAAAACAGAACCCACACGGGTTCTGACTTTTCGTTTTCAAAATCATATGCATGAGTCGGGTTTGGGTTAGAATGTACGGGACCACCACTCCTTCCGCAAACCTCGGCGACATAGATATCTGGATTAGAAATAGGTATATATAGTTATATATATATGACCTTAGGATGTTTGTAGATATTGTATGTACCTAGCTATGTATGCGACCTTAGGATGTTTGGGCTTGCATGTCTTGGATGTGTATTATGATCATGTTACCTTTATGCTTTTAGAAGTTTATTATACCAGATTTATAAGTAGTACCTACGCATTTATACTTAAGTAAACGTCATACGAAATCAGATGGCACGTACAAGAGCTACAGCTTACGTGGGACCCGCCAAGGGTAGACCACCACTTCCCCCTACCGCCCCAAGAGGGCGGGGACGAGTAGGAAGACCTCCAGGTACGAGAGGTAGAGGTCAGGGACGCATCCAAATTGCGGACCCACCAGTTGTGGGTGCACCAGCAGCAGAGGCCCTAGTAGAGGAGGTCGCGGAGAGCGTCGTTCCCGAGGCTAGGGATAGGACCGTGGGGAGGTCCGGGGCGCAGGGTTCTCCATCTGTCAGGACCGGGGGAGTGTCGGTAGAATCTCGGTGTTTGAGGATTATGTACGACGAGTTGAGGAGGCGTTTAGGATTGGAGCACCACCTCCCGCACCACCGGTGCCGGCACCTGCAGCTGCTAGATCGGCCGAGGTCACACAAAGGGTGACCCAGATTCGGGCTGCACCGGAGATAGTTGCACCGACAGTGGTTGCACCCGAGCCAGTTGTGGAGGTTACTAGGGCGAGAGACGAGCTGAGGTCTCCGAGACCTGTATCCTGGATGAAGGCTTTCAACCAGCAGCATGTACCCTACTTCGACGGGAAGGTAGGGTTAGAGGTGGAGCATTGGATTGGGCACGTAGAGTCAGCTTTAGAGGCTATCCATTGCCTAGAGGAGAGACAGGTTGAGATAGTCCAGACCCTATTCCGAGAGCAGGCCCAATATTGGTGGAGGACAGTTAGAGGCGGTGTGATCAGGATGGATCAGCTACTGAGCCTCGTTAGGGAGACCTTTTGCCCAACTTCACTGAGGAGTGACAGAGTCCAGGATTTCCTGGAGGTAGGATTCGAGGATGTCCCAGTCATTGAGGCGATTAGACAATTTCGGGCGGAGTTAGCCTTGTTGGGATCCGCCGTAACTCCAGCGGACCAGCATGTCTATCTCTTTTCCAGGAGACTGAGGGAGTCTACTCGTGCTTACCTTGCGGGATTTCGTTGTGCCTCACTGGCGGAGTACCAGGACCGGGCTTCGGCCTATGAGAGAGACCGCCCTGGGACTAGGAGGGCAGCACAGTCCGGGGGACCGGACAAGAGACAAAGGACAGTACCAGCTGGTTCAGGGGCCGGAGTAGCAGGTCAGGGACGTAGCCTGACTCCGGGACTTTCTGGTCCTCAAACGTCGAGACAGGCACTAGACGGGGGACATCAGTGCTACAGTTGTGGAGAGTTTGGGCACCTGAGACCGGCTTGTAGGAAGCTACCCGTGGCTTGTTTCACTTGTGGCCAGATGGGCCACCGAGCCGCTTTTTGCCGTCAGGGCAAGTCCTAGTCACAACAGGGTTCTTCGCCAGCTGGCGCAGTAGGGGGCTGTCAGAGGCCGCCACAACATCAGTCACAGGCACTCAACAAAGGGGCCAGAGTCAGGGTTAGGCCCGTACTCATGGATCAGCTCAGGGGCAGGGCCGTGGTTGAGGCCGTAGTGGAGGTACCCATGAGACCAGAGGCACACAGGCCAAGGTATTTGAGTTGAGGAGTGTCGTTGATCCTCCAGCGCCGGCAGCCCCAGGTACCTTTCAGATTCACGGCTTTTCGGTCGGAGTTTTGTGTAATATGGGTGCCACACTCTTTTATCCGATGATTGTGTAGCTAGGTTGTCCTTAGCTACGGTAGAGGGGAGACCCTCTATTACAGGGTTACCCGATGGAGGTAGGGTTAGGGGTACCCGAGAGATACGCGGTTGTCCCATTCGTTTGGGAAACCGAGAGTGGTTGGCCGACTTCTTTGTCATGCACTGATTGCATGAAGAAGTCATCCTTGGGATAGATTGGATGGACCGCCATCGAGCCGTGTTAGACATCAGCCGGAGGACCGTGACGATTACCACGGAGGCGAGCACGAAGGGATATTCCGAGGTTGGGACCTCGGGAAGGCTGGTACAGTCATTAGCGCAGTCCGAATCGCTAGAATTATCGGGCAGGGATGCGAGGCCTTCTGGTGTTATTCCATGAAGGAGGAGACGAGACCGTCGTAAGAGGAGATTCATGTGGCAGGCAAGTTCGAGGACGTTTTCGGGGAGCCACCCGGGCTACCGCCGCAGAGGAGCGTTGTTTTGCTTTTGAGTTGGAGCTCGGCACGAGGCTGACCTCCAAGGCTCCATACCGCATGGTGCCGATCAAGATGCTGGAGCTGAAGAAGTAGCTCGAGGAGTTAGCCTAAAGGGCTTTCAAACGCCCGAGCGTTTCCCCTTGAGGTGCACCAGTCCCCTTCGTCAGGAAGAAGGATGGATCTTGGAAGCTATGCTTGGACTACCGGAAGTTGAACGAGTCACTATCCAAAACAAGTACCCCCCCCCCCTTACCACGTATAGATGACCTACTCGACCGGTGGCAAGGAACGGTGATCTCTTCCAAAAGCGAGTTAAGGCTTGATTGTCGCCAATTGAGAAGTTGGGACTGGGATAGTGCCAACATGGCAATCTAGAAAAACCATGGTCACTACAAGTCGTAGTGGTTCCATATGGGTTTACTAATGCCCCGATTAAGACATTTTGGTCTACTCTCGAAGAAGAAAGGAGTTGTATGACCAGTTGTCTCGGGATGACAACCCCCGGAGGACGTGAAAGAAGTTACAAGTTTCTTGGATGTGCCGATCATTACCGGATTTGTGGAGAGATTCCCCAAGTAACACCACCGACGGCTAACCTACTCCGGATGACGATGAAGTATCGAGTTGGAATAAATGGACAATGGAGTTGTTGAGAGCTAAGAGGAGATTCATAGGTGCAACTGTTTTAAAATTGTCTCGAGGTATGATCGGTTTGAAGTATACAAGTGGTTCTTCAAGACATGGTCTTGATTAAGTATGGAGAGACGAGGTGAAAGTTATAGCATACGTGTCCCGTTAGTAGAAGCAGTCTGAAGCAAAGTATTTCCTTCATTACTTAGAACTTGCAACAAGAATGGAAGAAACGTGACATTAAAGGTTGGTTGGACAAGAACCAAGCCGACGGTGTAAATTGAAAGTTCGATCTTCTTTGTTAGAGACAAGCAAAGAAGAAACATAATGGAAGTGTTGTAGTGAGGAACACCCGAGAAGGAAGGTGAGTCTCCGAGAAGGAAGTCTATCAGGTTCGTTTGGTCCGAGCCTTGTCAGCACACCTTCAAGGAGCTGAAGAGGAGGTTAACCTCCGCTCCTGTTTTAGCCAGCTTGAGGGCGTTGAGGTTTCCGTAGTGTATAGCGACGCCTCCAAGCTAGGATTGGAGTGCGTTTGATGCAGAGGGGTAGGGTTATTGCGTACGCTTTTCGGCATCTGAAGCCGTACGAGGAGAATTACCCTACCCATGATCTTGAGCTAGAGGCAGTGTTTCATGCCCTGGAGATCTGGCGACATGACTTGTACGGGGCCACATGCCAGATCTTCACAAACCATAAGAGTCTGAAGTATATATTATCTCAGCGGGAGTGGAATAACCGCCAGAGGAGATGGTAGGAGCTGATTAAGGACTTTGACTTGGAGATTTTATACCATCCCGGGAAGGCGAACGTAGTCGCCGATGCTTTGGGTAGGAGGACACCTCGAGAGGAGGCGATAGCTTGGCTCACGGTTCAGTAACAGTTGCAGAAGGATTGGATGGAGATAAAGTTGGATATCCGGTTCCCGGATACGGACTGTCGGTTGTCCGAGTTAGAGGTATTACATGACCTGTCCGGTGAGACCCTGCAGAAGCAGGAGGGATCTCCCACTTTGAGGAGGATCCGGGATAGGGTGTCCCGAGGAGAAACACCGCAGTTCATCACCGGAGCAGATGAGCTACTGAGACACTAGGGACGTCGTGTTTGGGCATAGTCGAATCAGGAGTTGAGAGAACGGATTGGCAAGAGGCACATCATCAGCCACGAGGACCTAGTGGTCGAGCCGGAACATACCTTTGCAGAAGCACCCGATAGCGGTCTTAGAACGGAGTACGAGGCACCTTCGATTGAAGGAGTTACCGATGCTTTGAGTACAGTGGTCGAGGCGAGAAGCCGATGAAGCTACATTGGAGACGGAGGATAGTATCCGGAGGAACTATCCTGAGTTTTACGCAGTTTTGGGGACATCGATAGGACCGTCGGGGCAGCCCCGATATCTTCCTTGCTTGTTCTGTGTGTTTATGTGATTTTGTTTGTGTTATGAGTACTTTGCGAGGTCTTGATGTGATGCGATCTGTAGACTTGGATTAGAGCCGATAGTGTACGTTTTATGAGTTCCACGGGGTTACGAGACGGATTGGTTGGAGAGTGTTGGGTTTAACAAGTTTCGGGACGAAACTTGTTTTTAGGGGGTTAGTTGTAAAGCCCGGAATTTTATTAATTTAATTCCGGACTTGGAGCACCTTGTAGTTATCCCGTAATCCCGAGATGCCGAGAACCGGGATTTATTCCTAAGAAAAATCCCGAGCCGACTCGTCGTTTTTCCTCTTTTTCCGCGTTCCGACCCTTCGTTCAGGGTTAAAAATGCCAAGTGGTATTTCCGACCCCTCGGTCCGTGGTGAGGGACAAGAGGTCAGATGACCCCTTGTCCCCACACCCCTTTTCAGCCTTGTGTCCCATCCCTCTCTCTCCTCTCCCTCCTTTCACGTCATTCTTTCTTCCACTCTCCTTCTCTTCTCTTCTCTTCTCTTTGCTCTTTCTCCATTGTGTTGAATCTCTTGCAACTCTTGGACCGTGGACAGCTTGGAGAGGTTCCAGATCTGTTGTGGTAAGCTCCTTCCTCTCCCTCCCCTCTCTTCTTGCTGTTTTCTCCCTTCTTCTTCCTTCCTTCTTCATCCATGGTTATGAAGGAAGATCTTGAGGAGTTTTGCTCAAACCTTGTGCATGTCTAGGTTCTTAGCTCGTTTAGGTCAAGGAGAGGTGCCTAAGACCCGTGGTGAGCGTTTGGAGAAGATCTAGCAAGAGAAGAAGGACTTTGGAGCAAAGGATCCAAAGTCGAAGACGAAGAAGACGACGTTCTGCGCAGAGCCCGCGGGGGCGGCTCAGCACAGCCGCGGGAGCGGCAGCGGACGGCCGCGGGTGCGGCGTGACACGGGCGCGGGAGCGGCAATGGACGGCCGCGGGTGCGGCTCGGCACAGGCGCGGGCGCGGCTCGGCAAGACCGCGGGGCGGCTCCTGGCAGGCGACGCAGTCCTCCGCGGGTGCGGCTCCTAGTTCCGCGGGGGCGGCTCCTGTGTCCGCAGGGCGCCAGCTTGACTCCGCAGCTGCGGTTTCGGCAACAGTAGGTCCCTCCTCTCCTTCACTCCTCGTTCATTCCTTAGATTTGTTGTTGAATCATGTTAGTAGCATGCTTAGGATGGCCTAGAGTAGCTTGAGAATGCCACTTAGTGGTTGTGAACCTAGGAGCCCTTAAGGCTAGATATAGTTGATGGATATGAACATGTGAGTATGTTGGATCTTCTAGGCTAGCATGTGCCTCTTTGGTTGAGGATTAATATCTTGTGGAATTTCGAATTGTTGTGGGCTGTTTCATGTATGGAGAGTGTGTGGTGAGTACTTGGGACCTAGTATGCATTCCTAGTTTGAGGGTTAGGTGATCTTGCATAGATCACTAAGAGTGAAGTCTAAGACTTCTTGAGAGTGAGTATGTATTGATATGCATATCTCTTGTGAGCAGGTTGTGAGCTTCCTCCTTAAGGACGCAAGAGTGTGGTGACTTGGGTTTGGTGACGAGGTAAGTCTCTGGACTTACTTAGCTCGTATTTTATGTATTAGGATTGATGTGTGTTTGGTGGTGTGTGTTTATGTTCTTGTATAACATTTAAACCGGTAATTTGGACCACCGACCTTATATATATATGTGTTGGCCCAAGTGTATGATAACGGGCGGTGACATCAACTGCCTAGCCCGGGGGAGGTCTAGGAGGTTCTCGGCGACGAGTCCGGCGGGTATACGGTCGGGTGCATCCGTACCATTCCTTGCCGGTAAGGGACCGAGGCGAGACCACGGTGGTCTCGTGTCACAAACCGAAGTTGAATTAGTACGGGATATGACTTAATAATAAAAAGATAATAAACCGGACTTGTGTGATTTATGTTTTGTGTTATGTATGTGTTTGTGCCTTCACCGCTTTTCTAATGCTTCGAATATGAGCTAACGGTTTTAAACCGTTTTGTAGATGACTTGCAGGTGAGAGACGCAGCCGAGTGAGGTGGAGGAATGGACAGCCGGGGTCTCCGTACATTATAGGACGGGGATGGTTTTGGGTCATGTTTCATATCGTTGTTCATGGTATTGTCGTAGATTTAGACATTCATATTGGGTTGTATTGTTTTGAGGACTCGGCTGAGTTTCCACTTTGAAGTCTTTACTTTTGGGCTTTCGCATACACTAAAAATGTTTTAAGTTTTCGCCTTTATTTGTGCCTTGTTTGAAGGTCCGGTGAAATTGTTGTCAAGCTAAGGGTCGGGACCCATTGTGAGGTCTCGCCCGTAGCATCCCGAGTCCCGCGAATTTGGGGTGTTACAAAAAGGAATGAGCAGCCATGGAGAAGAAGGAAAGAAGGAAGGAGAGAGCTTACCACACAGATCTGGACTTCTTCTTCTGTAGTCCACACATGCAAGATCTTCAAGCAACAATGGAAGAAGAAAAGAGAAGAGAAGGGAAGAGAAGAGAGGAAGAGTGAAAGAAAAGAAATGACGTGAGAGATCAAGGGAGGAGAGAGAGAGGGGACATTGGCTGAAAAGGGGTGAGGGGACCAAGGGGTCAGCTGACCTCTTGTCCCTCCCCACGGACCGAGGGGTCGGAAATGACCCCTTGTTACTTTAACCCGGAACGAAGGGTCGGAACGCGGAAAAAAGGGAAAAACGACGAGTCGGCTCATGATTTTTTGGAATAAATCCCGGCACTCGGCATCTCGGGCCTACGGGAAGCTCTATAAGGCACTCTAAGTCCGGAATAAAATTCCGGGCGTTAGATATTTAGTATCGATCAAAGGTTATCGAGTGTAATATTTGGATTTATATTTACACGAGATATTTTAAGAATTAATATTTTTAAAGTTTATTTTAGATTAAATTAATTGAAACAATATGCTACCAAAGTAGTCTATGTTGTTTTAATTATTTAATTTAGAATTATAAGGTTAGTGTATTGTCCGTTGATGCGGATATCGATCGGCCCAAAGGAAGATTGATATTTGGTCAAACGTTAAATACACGTGTGGCATTATTTGTTTATGTGAATATTGATCGGCCCAAAAGAAGGTTAATATTTGACCAAACAATAAAAGAATTGAGATGGTAAATATTAATTAATTTGTGTGATATTTTGTTTATGCGGATATTAATCGACCCAAAGGAAGGTTAATATATGGCCAAACAATAAACACATATATTTAGTATCAAATAATTGTTGTAACACCCCAAATCCGCGGGACTTGGGGTGCTACGGGCGAGACCTGACAATGGGTCCCGACCCTTAGCCTGACAACAATTTCACCGGACCTTCCAACAAGGCACAAATAAAGGCAAAACTCGAAAACGTTTATAATGTATGCGAGACACGAAATGAAACAAATACAAAGTGGAAACTCAGCCGAGTCCTCAAAACAACACAACCCCGATCCGAAAGTCTAAAACGTATAACAACATCCCCAAACAAACGATATAAAACATAACCCAAAAACGTCCCCGTCCTATAATGTACGGAGACCCCGACTGTCCACTCCTCCACCAAACTCGGCGGCATCCCTAACCTGCAAGTCATCTACACAAACGGTTTAAATTCGTTAGCTCATATTCTAAGCATGAAAAAGCGGTGAAGGCACAAACACATACATAACACAAAACATAAATCACACAAGTCCGGTTTATTATCTTTTTAATATTAAGTCGTATCCCGTTCTAATTCAACTTTTGTTGTGACACGAGAACCACCATGGTTTCGCCCCGGTCCCCCCTTCCGGCGAGAATGGTACGGATGCACCCGACCATATCACCCGCCGGGCCAGTCGCCGAGATTCCCCTAGACTTCACAGAGAGCCTAGGCAAGAGGTTACCTCCCGTTATCATACACTTGGGTTAAAATATACATATAAGGTCCGTGGTCCTAATTACCGGTTTAATTGTTATAACATAACATAAACACACACCACCAAACACACATCAATGCTAATACATAAAATTCGAGCTAAGTAAGTCCGGAGACTTACCTCGTCACCAAACCCAAGTCACCACACTCTTGCTTCCCTTAAGGAGGAAGCCCACAACCTGCTCACAAGAGATATGCATATCAATACATACTCACTCTCAAGAAGTCTTAGACTTCACTCTTAGTGATCTATGAAAGATCACCTAACCCTCAAACTAGGAATGCATCCTAGGTCTCAAGTACTCACCACACACTCTCCACACATGAAACAACCCACAACAATTTATAAATCCACAAGATATAAATCCTCAACCAAAGAGGCACAAGCTAGCCTAGAAGATCCATCATGCTCACATGCTCATATCCATCACTTACATCGAGCCTTAAGGGCTCCTAGGTTCACAACCACTAAGGGGCATTCCAAGCTACTCTAGATTCATCCTAAGCATGCTACTAACATGATCCAACATCAATACTAAGGAAGGAACGAAGAGGAAAGGAGATGAGGAACCTACTGTTGCCGAAACCGCAGCTTCGGAGTCAAGCTGCGCCCTTTGCGGACACATGAGCCACCCCCGCGGAACAAGGAGCCGCACCCGCGGAGGACTGCGTCGCCTGCCAGGAGCCGCACCCGCGCCCGAGTCACGCAGCACCCGCGGCCGTTTGCTGCTGCCCCCGCGCCCGAGTCACGCCGCACCCGCGGCCGTCCGCTGCCGCCCGAACCAAGTGCCAGGCGCCGCCCTTGCGGCCCTGCCGAGCCGCGCCCGCGGCGTGTGCTGAGCTGCACACGCGGCCTGC
Source organism: Fagopyrum tataricum (assembly GCA_002319775.1). NCBI lineage: Eukaryota > Viridiplantae > Streptophyta > Magnoliopsida > Caryophyllales > Polygonaceae > Fagopyrum > Fagopyrum tataricum. The sequence goes on from NCTC01003554.1 coordinate 174,820, forward strand.
TGGTCCGCCCCTGCGGATGGCTGCTCCCGCGGTCCTATTGAGCCGCCCCCGCAGGTTCTTCGCAGAACATCGTCTTCTTCGTCTTTGACTTTGGATCCTTGGCTCCAAAGTCCTTCATCTCTTGCTGGATCTTCTCCAAACACTCTCCACGGGTCTTAGGCACCTCTCCTTGACCTAAACGAGATAAGAACCTAGACATGCACAAGGGTTGAGCAAAAACCTCTCCAAACTTCATCCATGGCCATGGATGAAGGAGGAAGGAAGAAGAAATGAAAGAGCAGCAAAGAAGAGAGGGAAGGAAGAGGGAGAGCTTACCAACAGGTGAGATCATCTTCTGCAGTTCACCACAAATCCTCAGCACCAAGGGAGAAGAGAAGAGAGTAAAGAGAGGAAAAGAGTTGAGTGAGGAAGAGTGAAAGAAGAGACTAACGTGAGAAAGGAGTCAAGGAGGAGAGAGGGCGAAAAAAATCTGAAAAGGGAGGTGTGGGGATCAAGAGGTCAGCTGGCCTCTTGTCCCTCACACGGATCGAGGGGTCGGAAATGACCCCTTGTCATATTTAACCCGGAACGAAGGGTCGGAACGCGGAAAAAGAGGAAAAACGACGAGTCGGCTCGGGATTTTCTTAGGAATAAATCCCAGCTCTCGGCATCTCGGGATTACGGGATAACTACAAGGTGCTCTAAGTCCGGAATAAAATTAATAAAATTCCGGACTTTACAACTAACCCCCCTAAAAACAAGCTTCGTCCCGAAACTTGCTAAACCCAACACTCTCCAACCAACCCGTCTCGTAACCCCGTGAAACTCATAAAACGTACATTATCGGCTCTAATCCAAGTCTACAGATCGCATTACATCAAGACCTCGCAAGGTACAAATATCTCAAACCAAATCACATAATCACACAGAATAAACAAGGAAGATCTCGGGGCTAACCCGCCGGTCTTAGCAATGTCGCTAAATCTGCTTAAAACTCAAGATAGTTCCTCCGGATACTATCCTCCGTCTCCTATGTAGCCTCGTCGGCTCCTCGTCTCGACCACTGCAGTCTCAGTATCGGTATCTCCTCCGATCGAAGGCGCCTCGTACTCCGCCCTAAAACTTCTATAGGATGCTCTACCAATGCATGGTCCGGCTCGACCATTAGGTCCTCGTGACTGATGGTGTGTCTCGGGTCGTGTATCTACTCTCTCAGCTGAGAGACATAAAATACCGGATGTATACCCTCTAACCGAGGTGGCAATGCTAACCGGTATGCCACCTCACCGAATCTCTCCAAGATCTCAAATGGACCGACATATCGGGGATGAACTTCCCCTTAATGCCGAATCGCCTGACGCCCCGCGTCGGTGATACCCTGAACCACACATGAGCTCCTACCCTGAACTCGAGAGGTCTATGTCTCTTATCCGCATACGATCTCTGGCGGCTCTGCGCAGCCAACATCCTTTCCCGAATCAAAGCGACTCTCGCCATGTCGTCCTGTACCTGATCCGGTGCTACAACGCTAGAGCTCCCGGGCTCGTCCCAACATAAGGGAGTGCGGCATCTCCGTCCATACAATGCCTCATAAGGTGCCATCCAAATCAACGCGTGCCAGCTGCTATTATAAGAAAACTCGACCAACGGGAGGTGATCTGGCCATACCTGTCCCCAGTCTAGTACACATGCCCGTAGCATATCCTCCAACGGGAGGTGATCTGGCCATACCTGACCGTCGGTCTGAGGATGGTATACGGTGGTGAAATGGAGGCTCGAACCTAGGGCGGCGTACCTGCTGCCAGAACCTCGAGGTAAAACGCCCGTCCTTGTCCGAGATGATGGTCCTCGGGACTCCATGTAGTCTCAGAATCTGCCGGGTAAACTCCTCGGCTAAACGACTCACCGGCCACGTTTCCCGTATAGGAATGAAACGTGCGGTCTTCGTCAACCGGTCTACTACCACCCATATCGCGTCAAAGCTCCTACTCGGTCTCAGACCGGTCACGAAGTCCATGGATATGTCCTCCCACTTCCACTGCGGCACGGGCAGTGGGTGAAGCTCTCCTCCGGGTCTCTTGTGGTCGATCTTGACCTGCTGGCAGGTCGCGCATCGGGCCACATATCTAGCTACATTGGGCTTGAGCCCGCCCCACCAATAAGATCTCCTAATGTCCTGGTACATCTTACTCGCGCCTGAGTGCACTGAGTAAGGTGTGGAATGGGCCTCATACAAAATCCTCTCTCTCAGCTCCTGATCTGACGGTACACAAATGCGTCTCTGACGTCTCAATAGCCCGTCTGCTCCCATGATAAACTGCGGTGCCTCTCCTCGCGACATCTTGTCCCGGATCCTCATCAAAATGGGACATCTCTCCTGCTTCTGCAAGATCTCCCCGGACAGGTCAGGTAGTACCTCCAACTCGGACAAACAACAGTCCGTACCCGAGAACCGGATATCCAACTCCAAACCCATCAAATCCCTCTGCAGCTGAGGCTGAACCGTAAGCCGAGCTATAGCCTCCTCTCAAGGTGTGCTCCTACTCAAAGCATCGGCGACTACGTTCGCCTTCCCGGGATGGTATAAAATCTCCAAGTCAAAGTCCTTAATCAGCTCCAACCATCTCCTCTGGCGGTTATTCAACTCCCGCTGAGTGAATATATACTTCAAACTCTTATGGTCTGTGAAGATCTAGCATGTAGCCCCGTACTAGTAGTGTCGCCATATCTTCAAAGCATGTATCACTGCCGCTAGCTCAAGATCATGGGTAGGGTAATTCTCCTCGTACGGCTTCAGATGCCGAAAAGCGTACGCAATGACCCTACCCCTTTGCATCGAAACGCACTCCAATCCAAGCTTGGATGTGTCGCTATACACTACAGAAACCTCTAAGCCCTCAGGCTGGCTAAAACAAGAGCGGAGGTCAACCTCCTCTTCAGCTCATCGAAGTTGTGCTGACCAGGCTCGGACCACACGAACCTGGTAGACTTCCTTCTCGGAGACTCAACTTCCTTCTCGGGTCCTCGTCATTGCAACACTTCCATTATGTTCCTTCTTTGCTTGTCTCTAACAAAGAAGATCGAACTTCCAATTTACACCGTTGGCTTTGGTTCTTGTCCAACCAACCATTGATGTTACGTTTCCTCCACTCTTGTTGCAAGATCTAAGTAATGAAGGAAATACTTTGCTTCAGACTGCTTCTACTAACGGGACACGTATGCTATAACTTTCACATCGTCTCTCCATACTCAAACAAGACCATGTCTTGAAGAACCACTTGTATACTTCAAACCGATCATACCTCGAGGCAATTCAAAACAGTTGCACCTATGAATCTCCTCTTAGCTCTCCACAACTCCATTGTCCATTTTCTTCCCACTCGATACTTCATCGTCATCCGGAGTAGCTTAGCCATCGGTAGTGTTACTTGGGGAATCTCTCCACAAATCCGGTAATGATCGGCACATCCAAGAAACTTGTAACTTCTTTCACGTCCTTCGGGGGTTGTCATCCCGAGACAACTGGTCATACCACTCCTTTCTTCTTCGAGAGTAGACCAAAATGTCTAAATCAGGGCATTAGTAAGCTCATATGGAATCACTACAACTCGTAGTGACCATGGTTTGTCCAGAATGCGATGTTCGCACTACCCCAGTCTCGACTTCTCAATTGGTGACAGACAAACCTTAACTCGATTTTAGAAGAGACCACCGACCCTTGCAACCGGTCGAGTAGATCATCTATACGTGGTAAGGGTACTTCTTGTTCGGCTCATTGTAGTCGATGTACAAATGGAGATAACCGTCTCTCTTCCCGCAAACTGGTGTTCTCCATAACAACTTCAAATCAAGAGTTTAAGATATAATCTAAGCTCTTGTTACTGTTCCTTTAGGATTCCACAGCCTGGTTACTCTCCCCTACTCTCATCCATAGACCACCCGCACATGCGCGTTCTCGGTTGTCACCAATTAGTTGATAAATGACCTTCTCCTATGTCAATGACTTACCATTCTTTATGCTTCCACGTGTTGCTCTCATCTTCTTAGGATCATCATTTACATATTTCTTCTTTTCTTTTTTTTTTCTTCGCCTTATAGTCATAACGGAAACCGGTCAACTCCGCGTGAATCCCCATCTTGCCATTCTTCTCATAACTCTCGTAATGTTGACTCTTCACTTAATGGTACCTCGTAAGCTTAACTTACGGTATCTTATATCTTTCACACTTGGTTCGATCCCGTTCTCATATGGACTCCAAAGCTTAGGAGCGTCTAAGGAAAGCTTCACTTCTCGTGATGGAACACCGCCTTTAACCTTGTTAGAATGCACCCATCTCCTCCTTGATTCTCATCTTTAGTTGTCCACGCGTCCTCTTGAAGAAGCTAAGTTTGTTATCTCCATTGTTCTCGTCGTACGTAGTCCTCAAACACGGTAGCTCCAATGGATGCTCCCCTGGTCCTCCCAACGGTCCTATCCCTAGCCTTGGGAATGATGCTCTCGGAGACGTCCTCTACGGGAACCATATCTACTGGTGGATCCACAACTGGCGGGTCCGCAATGGGGATACGTCCCTGACCTCTCGCGCCTGGAGGTCTTCCTACTCGTCCCCGCCCTCTAGGGACGGTAGGGGAAAGTGGTGGTCTACCCTTGGCGGGTCCCACGTAAGCGGTAGCTCTCGTACGTGCCATCTGATTTCGTATGACGTTTACTTAAGTATAAATGCGTAGGTACTACTTATAAATTCGGTATAATAAACTTCTAAAAGCATAAAGGTAACATGATCATAATACACATCCAAAGCATGCAAGCCCAAACATCCCAAGGTCGCATACATAGCTAGGTACATACAATATCCACAAACATCCTAAGGTCATATATATATATATATATATATATATATATATATATATATATATATATATATATATATATATATATATATATATATATATATATATATATATATATATATATATATATATATATATATATATATATATATATATATATATATATATATATATATATATGTATATATATATATATATATTACTAATCCAGAGATCTATGTCGCCGAGGTTTGCGGAAGGAGTGGTGGTCCCGTACATTCTAACCCAAACCCGACTCATGCATATGATTTTGAAAACGAAAAGTCAGAACCCGTGTGGGTTCTGTTTTATTCCCCATTCGGCCTTTAAAAAGATTGCAAGTGCCATTGTTGTAAACCTAGGGCTTTGATACCACTTTTGTAACACCCCAAATCCGCGGGACTCGAGGTGCTATGGTCGAGACCTCAAATTGGGTCCCGACCCTTAGCCACACAACAATTTCACCGGACCTTCCAACAAGGCACATATAAAGGCAAAACTCGAAAACGTTTATAATGTATGCGAGACACGAAATGTAACAAATACAAAGTGGAAGCTTAGTTGAGTCCTCAAAACAACCAACCCCGATCCGAAAGTCTAAAACGTATAACAACATCCGCAAACAAACGATATAAAACATAACCCAAAAACGTCCCCGTCCTATAATGTACGGAGACCCCGGCTGTCCACTCCTCCACCTCACTCGGCGGCATCCCTAACTTGCAAGTCATCTACACAAACGGTTTAAAACCGTTAGCTCATATTCTAAGCATTAGAAAAGCGGTGAAGGCACAGACACATACATAACACAAAACATAAATCACACCAGTCCGGTTTATTATCTTTTTATTATTAAGTTGTATCCCGTTCTAATTCAACTTCTGTTGTGACACGAGAACCACCGTTGTCTCGCCCCGGTCCCCCCTTCCAGCGAGAATGGCACGGGTGCACCCGACCATATCACCCGCCGGGCCAGTCGCCGAGATCCCCCTAGACTTCACGCAGAGCATAGGCAAGAGGTCACCGCCCGTTATCATACACTTGGGCCAAAATATTCATATAAGGTCGGTGGTCCTAATTACCGGTTTAATTGTTATAACATAACATAAACACACACCACCAAACACACATCAATGCTAATACATAAAATACGAGCTAAGTAAGTTCGGAGACTTACCTCGTCACCAAACCCAAGTCACCACACTCTCGCTTCCCTTAAGGAGGAAGCCCACAACCTTCTCACAAGAGATATGGATATCAATACATACTCACTCTCAAGAAGTCTTAGACTTCACTCTTAGTGATCTATGCAAGATCACCTAACCCTCAAACTAGGAATGCATCCTAGGTCCCAAGTACTCACCACACACTCTCCACACATGAAACTGCGCACAACAATTCATAAATCGAAAAGATATAAATCCTCAACCAAAGAGGCACAAGCTAGCCTAGAAGATCCATCATGCTCACATGGTCATATCCATCACTTACATCGAGCCTTAAGGGCTCATAGGTTCACAACCACTAAGGGGCATTCCAAGCTACTCTAGATCCATCCTAGGCATGATACTAACATGATCCAACATCAATACTAAGGAAGGAACGAAGAGGAAATGAGATGAGGAACCTATTGTTGCCGAAACCGCAGCCGTGGAGTCAAGTTGGCGCCCCTTGCGGACACAGGAACTGCCCCCGCGGAACAAGGAGCCGCACCCGCGCCCGAGTCACGCCGCACCCGCGGCCGTCTGCTGCCGCCCCCGCACCCGAGTCACGCCGCACCCGCGGCCGTCCGCTGCCGCCCGAGCCAAGTGCCCGCCGCTGCTCCTGCGGCGCTGCCGAGCCGCGCACGTGGCGTGCTGAGCCATACCCGCGGCCTTCTAGTCCGCCCCTGCTGCTGGCCGCTCCCACGGTCCTGTTGAGCCGCCCCGCGGGTTCTTCGCAGAACGTCGTCTTCTTCGTCTTCGACTTTGGATCCTTGGCTCCAAAGTCCTTCTTCTCTTGCTGGATCTTCTTCAAACACTCTCCACAGGTCTTAGGCACATCTCCTTGACCTAAACGAGCTAAGAACCTAGACATGCACAAGGGTTGAGCAAAAACCTCTCCAAGCTTCATCCATGGCCCTTGATGAAGGAGGAAGGAAGAAGAAAGGAAAAAGCAGCAAGGAAGAGAGGGAAGGAAGAGGGAGAGCTTACCAATAGCTGAGATTATCTTCTGCAGTCCACCACAGAGATCCTCAGCACCAAGGGAGAAGAGAGCAAAGAGAGGAAAAGAGTTGAGTGAGGAAGAGTGAAAGAAGAGACTAACGTGAGAAAGGAGTCAAGGAGGAGAGAGGGGGAACAAAGCTGAAAAGGGAGGTGTGGGGATCAAGGGGTCAGTTGGCCTCTTGTCCCTCACACGGACCGAGGGGTCGGAAATGACCCCTTGTCATATTTAACCCGAAAAGAAGGGTCGGAACGCGGAAAAAGAGGAAAAACGACGAGTCGGCTCGGGATTTTCTTAGGAATAAATCCCGGCTCTCGGCATCTCGGGATTACGGGATAACTACAAGGTGCTCTAAGTCCGGAATAAAATTAATAAAATTCCGGACATTACAACTGTATTTTATTATTTATGCGAGTATTGATCGGCCCAAAGGAAGGTTAATATTTGGCCAAATAATAAATACATGTTATGTAATATTAATTAGTTGGTGTACTTGTTATTTATGCGGATATTGATCGGCCCAAAGGAAGTTCAATGCTTGGCAAAATAGCGAGTTCACATGCGATGATAAATGTTGATAAATATATAACAATATCCATGTAAATAATAGTCGGTCAAAAGAAAGGCTATTATTTGACCGGATTTGTTATCGATGTTTGATTATTGCGATGAGAGTACCACTTGCAATTGATATTTTGTGCAAACACAAGATGTCAAGTTGTGTTAGGTATCTTGTTTATAATATTTTATATGAGGATTTTGTTCATTTGAATGATAGTCGGTCCAAAGAAAGGCTATAATTTGACATGATTAATGTGTCCTCTTGAATTTACTTTATTGAGAGTTATAGTGTATGGTTCCCATTTAGATCATTGAATCATAAGGTTGGTAACTATGAACTATGAGCCTCAAAGTTTTCATGCTTCTAATTTTGTCGACTTATTTGACCCGATTTTGGGGACTTAGTTGATAATGTTATGAAGTGTGTTTTGATATACTACATACCTACTTTCTTTTATACTTTTCATTTTGTGGGTGTATGCCCATATTTGGTAAATGAATTGTGATAGGGAATTCGGATGGTGAGTATTAAGAGGCTTTAAAGGTGGAGAGTCTTACTATTTGTATTATTGTACATTATGTTGCTATATTTATTTAAATATGCATTTGGAGTACATGTTTACAATCTCTTCGTTATTAATCAGTTCACAAATATTAGATTGTACAAGTTTAACTTTTAAGGTAAAATGATCAAAACATGATGTCACCATAGTGACCTCTCTTGTATAGATTATTCATTAAGGAACGTTAAATGATATGTCTATGTTGGTCCATGCGAGTTGTATTCAACCCAAAGGTTGTATAAAAACTTGGCCGGATTACATCGATGTTTATAGTGATGAACATGTGACAATTATAAGGTCATACATGGGGATAGTAATTTATCCAAAGATAATATTATTATTGCTCATGAATTATTGTCATTGTTTGACTATCACAACAAGAGTATCACTAGCAGTTAATATCAATGTCCAAAGACTTGATATTGATGTTGCAATTGATATCTTGAGATAGGATGTACAATTCTTCTTTGTATTTGATTGATTATGGTTCATATTGTGATTGATAAATTTTATCTCTCTTTTAGTAAATTTGTTTATTTATCTGCTTACTTAAGTTAAAGTTTTGTCCCTAATAAGGACAATTTATGAGGTTGAATAATAGGGTATATTATTTGGGTGTATGGATTATAGCCTCACGTCAAGAATAAAGCATATATTCTCCTATAGAAGATAATCTTCTAAACGTGAGATATTTTGTTTGTGAAGGTCATATGATCATTATGAAAGTCAATTGAGTCCTCTCAAGAGGAGATGAGAATTAAGAAAATCTCAAAGAGTATTTCTTTGAGATTTTATATGTCTTTAGAAAAGTTGTTCTCATCGGTTACTCCTCGGAGGAAGGGAAAGACACACTGAGATATTAAGGGTCTAAAACAAAAGAAGCATAATAAGCAAATATAAAGTTGCTTCTTTTGTAAAAGGTTTGGACACATGAGACGGATTTTGCAAATATTACGCTTGGCGTATAAAGAATGCATCTTTCTTAATTTGGCTTACTCTCAAGTATACATAATTTCAGTCTCAAGAAACACTTGGTGATTACATTCAAGTATCACCATCAGGTATGAGTGTTTTTTAAGTAGAGTATAAGTTTTATGTATTCATTGCCCATCAATTTTGGGAATGCAAGATTTTCTTGAGGATGTAGAGTTTGGAGGGGAAGAATTGAGGAACATCTTTGTTGATGTAGTTGTCCATTAAGAAAAGAGTTTAACATCGCTTTCTAAAGTTATTATTGAAAGCAATTTGAATGTACTTTCGAATTGCTCTTCAATATATATATTCAGTTTATGACAACACTAAGGTTCCCCCCATAGAGCAAACTCAACAACCTCAAGAAGTGTCATTAAGGAGTTTATTGAGAAATTAGGTATGCAATCTTAGATGATTACATTGTATATCTTGTAGAACAAGTGATTTTGTGGGATAGATACGAGGAAGTTATCACATATCATATGGCACATGAAGATAAAGTAGACACATCAATTGATGATCTATTGAATCTTTGTGAGGTTACCCAAAGTTCTAATTCTCTAATTTGGAATAATGTCATAAAGGGTGAGATGAAATCCATTGAGGATAACGATGTTTGAGATCATTTCGCGTTATCAAAAGGGTTTTTTGAAAGGATTCACTCATAAGGAAGACATTAAAATTGAATGAATATTCATTCATATTCATTAAATGACTCATTTAGGACAATAATGACATGTGTGGCTCATTTTGATTTAGAGCTACAAGGGATGAAATAAAATAGTGTTTCTACATCAAGTGATGATACACTTATGTGGTTCAACTATAAGTTTTGAATCTAAAGATTTAAAAACTATGGTTAAAAAATGAGAATTTCATCTACGGTCTAATCAGGTATAAGACAGTGAAATTATAAATTTCATAAGGTTATTACTTCATTCGGATTTGAGGTAAATAAGGTTGAAAATTTTGTATTTCACAATTCAGTGGGTGTAAGTAAACTTTATTGATGATATACTATCAGTTTGCAACGATATGGGCTTATTGGTTGAAACCAAGAGATTTCTCATTAGGATTTTTGAGATGAAAGATCTTGGGGACGCTTCTTTTGTTTAGGCAAAAGATACTATGAGATAATTCTCAAAGTGTTATCAAGTTGTCACAAAAGAGCTAAAGGTTATCAATTTCAGCCTGAATGTATACCCTAAAGGAAATCCTTGTGGTTTTGAGGATATTAGAGATACCCTATACAACTGTCATAGGGAGTCTAATGTTTTTGGTTATGTACACTTCCGGATATCGTGTACATGACTTAAGTGAAATGTATAGCAAATTATTAAGCGCATGAAGTCATGCGGCCTTGCAAATAATGAAAGATTTCATGCTATAATGGAAATTGAGATTTTGGAGATCATTGGATATTTTATCTCGATTTTTGTAGACGTCGATCAAAAGAAGATCACCTTAAGATTGTAGGTTGGTTGGAAGAACTATATCTAGTAAAAGTGTTAAACAACACTTGTAGCTACTTCCGTTATGGTTGCATATATTTATCATTGGCTACATGCTTTTAGTAGCTTTAAGAGCCAAATAAAGTTTTTTTTTTTTTTTTGTGATAACATATTTGCAAGTTGAATACAACACCTATCAAAGCTCCTTGATGGAAAAACACATTGACATTATGTTTATGTCAATGATAGGAAAAGTTCAGGAAATGTCAAGTTCTATAGAACATATAGGGACAAACTCAAATTATCAGATCCGTTAATCTAGGGATTGCCTCCTAAAGTATTGAAGAAGCACACTGCTCACATGAGGCTTGACAGATTTTGTAATCCCTTAACTTAGTGGGAGTTTGAAATGATGTTCTATACCTTCCGGTTTATGCATAATAAAGTTTTATGAGTTGATTCATAAATTATATTTATGAACTTAAGTTTGGTTTTGGATTGATCTCCGAATAAAGTAGGACCAGTTGAAAATAAGCATGTTATGAGATCACATTGCATGTAATTTTCATGTCACTCATCCATACTTGATCTATGTCATTGAATATTTGACATGATAAACACGGAAGGTTTAGTTACAATGAATGTGATGAATGCCGCCGTGATCACATATTGATATATGAGATGGACCAGATTGAAATAAAGAAGAAGTCTATAAAATTAGCCAATACGTGCACATAAAGAATTTGGTTAATATAATTGTTTGATTCATATGTAGCCCAAGTGGGAGATTGTAAGATTTATTTATAAATCTTATGATATGAGCTTACATATTATGGTACACAATTATATTATATGGTTAATTGTTAGTGGACTATCTAAATTGATTCAATTAAGTAAAGCTCGTAGACTTTAATTAAGCGGTATGGGCTTAATGAGTGGATATCAGATTTTGGCTCAATAAGCTTAATAGGATTCTATTAGGTCAATATATAAAGGATATTAGGTTATGATCCCAATATGTCAAATCGATCAGCCGTTTTCATATCCTACCGATCAGGGAGAAAACCTAAAAAACCCTAAGGAGATTTGAACTGAGGAAAATGATATACCAGCGGCGCTCATTCAGTGCTCATTCGGTAGGTAGATTGCACACTAAAGATTTATCGGATTGTTGCGCTATGGATCCAGGTATGTAAAATTCGATTCCTTAATAATTCTATCATGATTATGATCCTCGATATTTATGGTTCAGAGAATTTTATTATTCCAACAATTCAAACTTTCATCTCAGATTTGTGGTGAATAAGATTACTGCTGTGATGGTGGAGAATTGAGTAAACGCACGTAAACAAAGCAAAGCCTCTATATATGAGCTATATCTCGTACGTACAAAAAATGGAAGAAAATGAGAATCGAAGATACGAACACAAAAAAGTGGAAGAAAAATACAAACTTGATTCATTTTCTTCTACTACGAACACAACGTACATTGAAGAAAATTAATCTTGCTTATTAGTTATGTCTGCTGTTTCAAGCAAGAGCCATCTTTTTTTTTTTTTAAGGCAAGTGCTCCTTTTCTTTTGTGATTCGTTATATTTTTGGCCAATTTTTGTAAGTTATTTGTTCATTGACAAATATTTGAATGAAGCAGGAGAGTAATTTCAGTAATGGCACAAGTACTAACGCCACAACCGGCGGTTTCTTCTGTGGAGGCGGCCTCGAGAATGACGAGGATCAAGACGGTGGCCGGAGTTAGCGGTGTAATCAGAGGAATGGTGGAAAGTGGGAAGAAGGGGATCGTGTACTGGATGAGGGATTTGAAGACCGGAAACTGGATGCCGGAGAATAACTTCAACCAGGTTGATCCAGCGGAACTTAGGCTCAAGTTTCTCAGCAAGAAACATTGAGGATCCTCAATTAGTTGCAACAAAAAAGTTATAAAAAAAAACTAATGAGGGTCACGTGTCTTTATTTGTTGTATCTTTGTAACACTTTACATTGGTTTCAATACCGAATGTTAAATTATAAGTATGAAATTCAGTTTATTTTGCTGATTTTTGTGAAGACTTTTTCAAAGTTGTTGCTAGTTTATTTCTATTTTTAGTTTAACCTTATTAGCTTTTTCAACTTAAGTCACTTATTTATCCCGAATTTAAGGTTAGGATAGACGTGATTAGTGAAGGCCGTTAATAGCGTTTAATAATTTATTCAAGCGCTGTTATGTTTAATTCTCAGATAATGAAGAATTGTGGTTTTCTGTTCTTCACAATTTGTCTTCAAATTCTGGTTTTTTTACAATATTTGGTATCAGAGCTAGAGAGTAATTTTGGGTCTGGTGAGTGTTTTCGTGTGAGAGATAAACACAGGGTCGTTAGTGAATTATTCACCATGCAGATGAACAATGGGAATGGAAATGAAAATTCGCTAAACCAACTACCTATATTCAAAGGAATAAATTACCATTTTTGGAGTTTAAAAATGAAGACTCTCTTAAGATCACAAGAAATCTGGAATTGTGTTGAGACTGGTTTTGAAGATGATGGAACTGAGGAGCCAAATCAAACCTTAAGGGAGACGAGGAAGAAAGATGCAAAGGCACTCTTCATCATTCAACAGGCATTGGATGATGAGGTGTTTCCACGTATCGCAGCAGCTTCAACGGCAAAAGAAGCATGGAGTATTCTCAGACAAGAATACATGGGAGACAAGAAGGTAATCACTATGAGATTACAATCATTTAGAAGAGAATTTAGAACTTCTCATATGAAGGAAAATGAGATAGTTCAAGAGTAAATGTCAAGGATGTCAAGTACGGTCCAACAAATGAGGGCTCTTGGAGAAGAGATCAAGGAGAGTCAAGTTGTGAGCAAGGTTCTTTGAAGCCTTACCAAAAATTTTGACAATGTTGGGGCTGTAATTGAGGAGTCCAAAGACATGGAAACCTACACGTTTGATGAGTTAAAAGTCTCTTTGCAGACTCATGAAGAAAGGATGAGCAAGGGAGATTACAAGAAAGAGGAGAAGGCTTTCCAAGCAAAAGGAGAGTCTTCAACCAAGGAGAGATTTCAACAGAATTATGGTAGAGGAAGAGGTAGAGGAGGCTCAAGAGGAAGAGGGCAAAGTCATGAAGGAAGAGATCAAGCTTCACAGAATTACAAAGGCCCCCTCAAATGTTGTTCTTGCAAGAAACCTGGACACAAAAAAGCTAGTTGTTGGAAGAAAGAAGACGATGAGCAAAAGGTTGATCAAAACTCTAATTTTACAGAGCAAGAAGAGAAGTTGTTCCTTGCTCAGATTGCTTCAGGCAATGGTGCAGAAGGAGGCATGTGGTATGTTGATAGTGGGTGTTCTAATCACATGTCAAGTGCTAAGTCTATGTTCAGAGATCTGGATGAAACTGCAAAGAGCAAGGTGAGACTTGGAGATGGAAAGAAGCTTGAGGTTGAAGGCAAAGGCACAGTATCAATCACAAATGAGCAAGGTAATACTAAGCTATTATGTGATGTGCAGTATGTGCCAAAATTGCCTGATAATCATCTTAGTGTGGGTCAATTGCTCAACTCTGGATTTCCTGTGTTATTTGAAAATGATTCCTGCATAATATGTGACAAGAAAACCAAGGAGGTTGCAGTTGTAACACTCCAAATTCATAGGACTCAGAGTGCTACTAGGCTAAGATCTCAAAATGGATCCTGACCCTAGCCTGACAACAAGTTCACTGAATCTTACAACAAGGCACCAATAGATTAAACAAAACATAAAACTGATATATATATATATATATATATATATACATCAAAAGGTAATACAATAAACGACACTGTACAACAAAAAGGTCCCTTAACCCTGATAACGCCCCAGTGTACGGAGCCCTCAGCGGATCGCCCACTCTGGGTCACTCTACAGCTCTCCTATCCTGCAAAGTATCTACAACACGGTACAAAACCGTTAGCTAACCATACACATATATAAGAGACGCAGAGCACAAACACACATCAAATAATACTAAACACGTCAACATGATATCACACATTTACCCGGTTCATTATCTTTATAAAGTCCAGCAATCAACTCGTATATATATCCATATAAACATATGTGACACGAGGAATATATAATCCTCGCCTCTGGGTCCAATAGCCAGCTGGAATGGTGCTTGGAACACATCCTCGTATACCCTAAGGGAATGGAGAGTACCCGAACCGTTTACCAGGTCTGGCCTGCCTACAGAGAACATCCCAGACTCCCGGCGGGATGAAAGGGCAAGTTATCACGGCCCTACAATAGGCAAGCAATATACCATAGGTCGGTGACCATCATAATGCATGCTATAAAGCATATAACAAACACCACTCATGCACACATCCTATATAGGAATGGCAACTAAGTAAGTCCCACGGACTTACCTCAACCTCGTAGTCGTCTCAACTGGATCAACCCTCAACTCAGTCCACTCCAAACTGGAGGATAACACGGCCTATACAAGGCATATATATATATCAAACTCCTATCACACAAAGGGTCACACCTAAACCCAAGGGATCCATAAGGATCATATCCAACTCGTAAACCTCAAAGCCGTAACCGGCATATCTATATCATACTCATCAACATCCGCTACCTAGCATGCTACTACCGCTCATACTAGGAAAGGAAAGGATCTACCTAACTTTAGGTAGATCCGGGACAAGACGCACCTGCGTGACACAAGGGATGCTTGAGCGGAGCAAGCAACCCGCAGGCGCGGAGGAACTCAGCCGCGGGCGCGGTGACAAGGCTGCAGACAAACGCAGGCACGGCGCAGGCGTTGGCGCGGGCGCTGCGGCACGGCTTCCGCAGGGGCGGCGGCTTCCAGGCGCGGGGGCGGCGTCTGTGCAGAACGTGAACCCGCGATTCCTCTTCAGCTCTTCTCGTGATCAAATCACGTCTTTATCATTCCAGATTCACACACATGCTTATACATACACATTCCAACATCACCCTGTAATCAATACATCTAATCCTAAGCTAAGGAAGGAAGAAACATAGGAAGAAGGAAGAGAAGAAGGAGAAGAAGACTTACCACTACTGTGGCCTAACCAGAAACTGCTCACCACTAACACCTCAGTTGGCTTCCAAGCTCAGCCATGCACATAGCTCATCAACAACCACAAAACCACACAAAACTCTTCCAACTCAAGGGAAAACCAAACTCAAGCTCAAGAAAGATGAAGGAGAATCAAGGAGGATGTGAAGACTGGATTGGAAAGTGAAGAGTAAACCCTTGCTCAGCAAGGAAGAGAAAGAAGTAAGGGAAAGGGTAAAGCATGGGTCAAAGGAGTCAACAAAACCGGCTGCAGCCGCCGGAAACCGCAGGGGCAGGTTCCCTGGCCGTAGGGGCGGCCTCACAGACCCGCGGAGGCGGGGCTAAGGCCAAAAACGGCTCCAAAGACTAAGGCTCTCACAGCAGTGAGAATTCAAATGGGAAGAAACAAGATGTTTCCTCTAGATTTGTCATGTCATATCAATAGAGCTTTGACAGTCAAGGGGGACGATAATGCTAAGTTGTGGCACTTGAGATATGGTCATCTGCATATGCAAGGTTTAAAGGTGCTACACTCCATGGATATGGTGAAAGGATTGTAAAGAATGGGAGAACTTGAGCTTTGTGAAGGGTGCCTCTATGGAAAGCAATCAAGAGGATCATTTTCAAGTGGAAAAGCGTGGAGAGCAAGTGAGTGTCTTGAGCTTCTTCATTATGATTTGTGTGGTCCAATGCAGACAGTTTCTTTTGGTGGAAGTAAGTATTTCTTGCTCATAACTGATGACTACAGTAGGATGAGTTGGGAGTACTTTCTCAAGGCTAAGTCTGAAGCACTTGATAGCGTTAAAATCTGTAAGGCTATGGTGGAAAAATAGTCAGGATCGATTGTGAAAGAATTGAGGACAGACAGAGGTGGAGAATTTTTGTGAAATGAATTTATCAAATTCTGTGAAGAGCAAGGCATAAGAAGGGAATTGACAACTCCATACACTCCTGAGCAAAATGGAGTATCCGAGAGAAAAAATAGAAAAGTGGTTCAAATGGCAAGAAGTATCCTTAAAGCAAAAAGAGTGCCAAACAAATTATGGTGTGAAGCAGTTGCAACAACGGTGTATATTTTGAATGTCCCTCCTACAAAACCATATGTAAGTCACTTGAGAATCTTTCGTTGTATAGCTTATGCATTGGTTGATTTGAGGTCCAAACTAGATGATAAGTCAGTAAAATGTGTATTTATTGGCTATGCTACTCAATTTAAAGCATATAGATTGTATAATCAACTCATTGGCAAGATTATTGTTAGTAGAAATGTCATATTTGATGAAGATGAAGGTTGGAATTGGGAGGAAAGAAGAGATAATTACAGTTCTCAACATAAGACAGTTAACTTTGATAGCTCAGAAGTTAGCTTAGACATGCCAGAGAATGTTCATCATTCTCCTAGCTCTTCTTCAACACCCTCATTATCAAGCCGGAGTTCACTATGTCCTTCAAATGCGTCTTCACCATGTTCATCAAGTGATTCATCTCCAAGAAGGTACAACTCTCTTGATTATTTGTATGAGAATTGTGGTTTTGCTTTAATGGCTACAGATCCTACCTGTTTTGAGGATGCTAAAAATGAGCTTGAGTGGCAAAGGGCAATGAAAGATGAGATAAAGTCAATTGAGAAAAATGAGACGTGGACTTTGGTTGATCCTCTTGAAGGCAAGAATGTCATTGGACTAAAGTGGGTGTATAGGACCAAGTTCAATACAAATGGAAGTATTCAAAAGTATAAAGCAAGGCTGTTGGCAAAGGGGTATGCACAACAAGAGGGAATTGATTTTGAGGAGACTTTTTTGCCAGTAGCAAAGTTTGAAACTGTAAGAGTAGTTTTGGCCTTAGCTACTCAATGGAAACCGGTAGTGTTTCAGTTAGACGTTAAGTCTGCATTCTTGAATGGAGACCTTCAAGAAGAGGTCTTTGTTGAGCAACCACTCGGCTTTGTCAAGAATGGTGAAGAAAGCAAAGTGTACAAAATGTAGAAGGCCTTGTATGGTCTAAAACAGGCTCCACGAGCCTGGTATAGCATGATTGACTCCTTCTTTCTTCAAAATGGATTTGAGAGAAGTGAATATGAGCCAACTTTGTATGTAAAGAAGAAAGGTATGAATGATTTCATTACTATTTGTCTTTATGTAGATGATATAATCTACTTCAGTTCTTCTCAAAAGATGCTAGATGAGTTCAAAGTGGCAATGATGGAGCAATTTGAAATGACAAACGTTGGAAAGCTTCAATATTTCCTTGGTCTAGAAGTGAAGCAAGGAAGTGATGGAACATTTTTGTGCCAAAGGAAGTATGCAGAAGATTTGTTAAAGAAATTCTTTATGGAGAAGTGTGAAGCAACAAGAACTACTATGAACTCAAATGAGAAACTGCATAGAGAGGATGCCACAGAGAAGGCTGATGAGAAGACTTTCAAAAGCTTAGTCGGTGGCTTGAACTACCTCACACATACAAGACCTGATATAGCTCATAATGTGAGTGTAGTGTCAAGATATATGCACTCTCCAACCAAGCAACATCTAGGAGCCGCAAGAAGAATTCTCAAATATGTGACAGGGTCAATTAAGCTTGGAATCTGGTATGAAAGTGTGTGAAAATTTCAAGTGAGTTGGCTATTCTGACAGTGATTGGGCAGGATGTTTAGATGACAAAAGAAGCACATCTGGTTATGTATTTTGCTTGGGGTCTACAGCCATCACATGGAGTTCCAAGAGGCAGGATACTGTGGCTCTATCTTCATCTGAAGTTATGTATGTTGCAGCTGGATCAGCTACAAGGCAGGCTATTTGGTTGAGAAAGTTGCTAAAGGACTTGTGTTGTGAGCAAGAAGGTGCAATTGAGTTGTGGTGTGACAACAAATCTGCTATAGCTATGACCAAGAATCCAACATTTCATGCAAGAACCAAGCATATTGAAGTTCAACATCACTTCATCAGGAAGCTTGTATATGAAGAAATGCTAGTTCTGAAATTCTGTAGTACTAATTATCAAAATGCAGATCTGTTTACAAAGGCCTTAGCTCAAGTCAACCATCAGTTCTTTCTGGAGAAAATTGGCATGCACGAGCTTGAATTAAGAGGAGGTGTTAAATTATAATTCAAGTCTGAAATTCAGTTTATTTTGCTGATTTTTAGGAAGACTTTGTCAAAGTTGTTGATAGTTTGTTTCCATTTTTAGTTTAGCCTTATTTGTTTTTTAACTTAAGTCAGTTATTTATCCTGAATTCTAGGTTGGGTTAGACGTGATTAGTGGAGTCAGTTAACGGCGTTCAGTAGTTTATTTAAGCATTTTTATGTTCAGTTCTCAGATAATGAAGAATTGTGGTTTTCTATTCTTCACAATTTATGTCTCCAAATTCTGGTTTTTTACAACAAAACATAATAAAAATGATTCTAGTTCATATATATACTTTTATTTCGGGAAAATTTTGAGATGATTTTTTATGGTTTAAAGTAGTTGGAGTAGAATTTAATTACTATTTTGATATTATATACGAAAATAAAATGGAAGGAAAAAAAACTTTTATCTAAACTTGAAAGTGAGAAAACATATATCTTTTAGAATACTTTTATGATGAACAATGACTATTAAGTGAACTAGATTCGTTTACTTTTTGTTTATGTTTTCGGAGTTGAAACCAAAATGATCCTTTTAATTACTTATAAAAATAACAGTCTATGGCGTTTAATATTTGACATGTTTTCGAGTATTATTGAGATAAATAGAAACATCACATATTGTCGAAGTTTTTATGGTACATTGATACTTATGGGTCAATGGCTCATCTATGTTCATAAAATTATCCGAAGTACTTTTAGATTTCACATCTTTGTAAGGTAGTAAAATCTAACCGCTTTCCATTGTAATAAAATATAACCGAAAAATTCTTTTCAGAGAACTCGACACGCGATGATCGAGTTCAACTGAATCAAACCGGACCTAAACCGGTTTGAGCTCTTTCTACTTCTATTTGTCATTTCATGTGTTATAGCCTAACTCCCTTCTCAAAATATCTACTTTATTTTATCATTTCATGTGGGTATTCTTACCCTTAGTAGCCAAACAAAACCTATTTCACCCTAACCCTGACCCTTTTCCTTACCATTTTTCGTACCTAAGCTAGTTGTCCATGAAGAGGATGGCTTCCACTTTTTCTTTCCACTCCTTTAACCATTTTGACTGCCCGGAGAAGAGACATAGAACGTACTTAACCACCTTGTGAAGCAACAACCTCTTTCTAGCCATCCTCTACAAATACAACTACAATTATACACCTCAACTCTCTCCTTCATGCAAGAACCCCGATAACTTCCCCTCCACTCTCTTCTTCTCCTCTACAGGCGAGCACAACAACAAACGCATCAAAGCAAGCCCGAGCCTCTTTTGGTCCAGACAACTGCAACTTCCACCACCATCTTCTTCTATGAGCATATCAACAACTTCCATCTCCTTCTCTTTGAAAGAGCAAGGTCTTAGATAGGGACGTTGTCCCCATGCCAACCATGAACGGGCAGAAACTTCCCAGGAGGTCACCCATCATGAATTTGCTCCCGCACGAGCACACTTAACTTTAGAGTTATTTGTCCTCACTTTACCACTAGAAAAGAGGAATTCTTGTTAACATGGGTAGCAATTCATCCTTATAAGTTAATCACAAATCCCCATTCAAATGATGTGGGATGCCAATTTTTCAGGATGTTACAATCTCCCCTACTTCCCTAACGCCCACGTCAGGCCAAGGACCGTCCACCGAGCCGAGTGACCACCAACTAGGCAAGCACACTCGTAACTCAAGGTTACCTCTGATACCATCTACAGGACCCAAGGTCTTAAGGACGTTGTCCCCATGCCAACCATGCACGCGCATAAACTTTCCAGGAGATCACCCATCCTGAATTTGCTCCCGCATGAGCACGCTTAACTCTAGAGTTATTTGTCCTCACTCTACCACTGAAAAATGAAGAATTCGTGTTGACATGGGTAGCAACCCATCCTTATAAGTTAATCACATATCCCCATTCAAATGATGCAGGATGATAGTTTTCCGGGATGTTACACTCTTTCTGCAAGCAACAACATCAAACAAACCTTGCCTCCTCTCCGTCGAGCCCAGAAAACAAGAACAGTGAGTTATCTTCCTTGTTGCTCCTCTAGCCGATCTAGTAAGCTTCCTTACCTTATTTTCCTTCGAATTTGGATGGCTAACTCACCTTCTCCTACTGCTTCTCCAGTCAAAAACAGAAGCTAGCGGGCCAAGAAAGGAACAAGCTTTTCCCCTTCGTCCAAGATCGAGCCACACCCTGAAATTCTTCATGATCTTCTTTGAACAAGGTAGGGTAGTTCCCTTCCTCTCATGTCTACCCTCTCTAATTTATTTGTTGAATGCCCTTCACACTTCTAATACACACGCATGACCATATCATAACAACTTACAAGAACCCTTGCCCTTTTTTTCTTTCTTTTTTTCTAGTTTTATACCAAAACCCTCTAGCAACCTTTTTCAGGACCAGATCTAGGTATGATCGACTCATATTATACGGTAGAAATTTTGGTACGTGATAGTCGAGATATTGTAGTTTAGGATGCTTGGATTTGGGGAAGATCCAACGGTTGGATTAAAAGTTACGATCTTGAGAAGTTAGGTTGAAAACAAACTGTTTTTGGAGAAAAATTCAGAAATTTGGCTAAGTATGGGAATGTCCTTTGTGGAGGCAACTTTGAGGATTTGTTTAGAACTTGTGAAAATGAATTTGTGAGTTTAGTTTCTTCTACCTAGAGTATGTATGACCTAGTATACCTATAGATTTTTATTTGAATTTTAGGAGTTGTTTAAGAGTAGATATATAAGGCTAAAGTAGAGTAGTTGACTAGTTTGCTTATAATGTTTATAAAGGAGTTTCGTATTAAATTTGAAAGTTCGGAAAACTTCCAAAACGCGTAATGGATCGGTTATCATTCATAACATGTTGTCATACTATATTTGGAGGTTTAGAGCCTTTTCGGACCCTGTTATGGTTTGAAGAAAAATTAGGGGAAAATCGTCATTTTCTTAAAGTTAGGGTCAATCTTGTAATTTATTTTTGAGTAGTCCTTTCTAGTGTGGAAGCATTCTAGAATCTTCTAGAAGATATACATGTGATCGATGTTGAGATGTTTTTTTGGTTTGACCAGGCATTTGAGGTTGTGTACGCGAGGAACCGAGGATTAGCGGTAGTTGAGTTTCAGATCGGTTCAGGTAAGTCTTATGGACTTATTTAGCTAATTTTCCTTGTATTGGTGTGTTACTATAGTAGTGTGTCTTTGGTGGTTTATAATTATAACTTGAATAGGACGATGTTATTTTATTACGAGACCCTAATGTATGTATAACGGGTCGTGATCGGCATCATTATTCATCTCTGACATGAGACTGGGAGGCTCTCCGCGACAAGTCCGCTTAGATATACAACTACATGCATTAGTACCACTCATGCTGGTATAAGGGGATGGTGACGAGGGTTGAGAGATCCTCGTTCCACACAATAAGTTGAATATAAAGTGAATCACCTAATAAAAGATAATAACGAGATTTTGTGCGCAAGCATGTTGTTGTGTTTAGTTTCCGCATTGATGTGTGTTTTACTATTGTAGTACTATTTGTTACGTAGGATTGCTAGCTAACGGTTTTTATCGTTATATTGTTAGTTTTCTTGTAGCTAGGGTAAGAAAGTTACAGGATGATCCGGAGTGGATGGTCAACCGGGTCCACGTATTTACATATATGGGGTGACCTTTCAGCTTTGCATTCATATATGATGCCTCAGCTTTTCAGGATAGTATTATTACGTTTTCATTCTATGTTGTCTCATGTCATGCATTCACGACTTTATTATTTTTGTAATATGTTTTCATTTGTTTTATTTGCATTTGCACCTTGTTCTATGATCTAAGTGAAATTGTTTTCAAATTAGGGTCGAATGTCATTGTGAGATCTAACCCATGATGAATCAGACTTCTGAAATTTGGAGTGTTAGTATAAAAAATCCCAAATACGTTACTTTTAAATAACCTTACATAACGGTAGAGTTTGATAAATAAATAAATAAATAAATAAAAATTTACTCGTTGATCCATCTTCTCCAACTCAACCCTCTCATTACAATCCAAATCCATAATCCTCTTCAACAACTCCGATATAGCTTCTCTTCCCACAAACTCATCAACTCTATCCTTAACTCTCCATCCAATCCCCAATCTTCAACAATCATCTTACTATTCAAAAACTGATCAGCACCCTAAGGGAAAGCTAAAGCCGGCACTGTAGCAAAAATAGTCTCAAGAGTCGAGTTCCAACCACAATGCGTTAAGAAACCTCCAATTGAAGGATGACAAAAAACCCTCATTTGATCACACCAAAGAATCACCATGCCGCGCTCGCAACTGATCCGGCAAGTCGGGTTCTTGGAAAACCATAAACACAAAACGCCGCTAGCATTTAATCCCGCCGCTAGCTCTTCCGTTTGAGAGCTTGATGTTGACATGAAGCTTCCGAGTGATACAAAGAGAATTGATCTCTTGTTTTGAGAATCAAGCCAAGAAATGTAGTTTGGGTTAATTAGTATGGCTTGAATTTTGTTATGGTGTTATTTTGAAGTATGGGATGGCAAGGCCTATGGTGAATATAGGAGAAGTGATATTGGCTTTCAAAGCATGGATTAATTGCTTGTGCTTCGAGCTCTTTTAGGGTTTGGAAGATGATGCATTGAGCTTTCGTTGCAGAACAGACTATCACCCATTCTTTTGTTATTCGGTTGGAGAGCACCTGGAAGATCCGTTTCGCGGTTTGGAGGTAAACCGGGTACCCGTATGTGCTCTTCTCCTGCACTTTCTGTCAAAAGATGTTGAAGTCGTTATTGATCGGAACTGCAATTAATACAATCACAATGAAGTCTAATTGGTCATTAGACTTGACGGCTCTACTAGTTAGGGTAAACTTTGATAGTTGTCCAAACAAATCCTATATGTCTACTATCAAAGTAAAGACTTACAGAATAGCCAAGAAATTAGAGCTTCTATTGTATAAAAAAAAGATTATTGATATAGCTCAGCTCTTACCGTTCAAAAGCTTGTGAATATGTTCATGTTGATGAAATAACATGAAAGATGAAAGACGCGGTACCAAAATGAAGCAACTTAGATACTTCTTCTCTTTCCAAGATCAACAGCCCAATCCAAAAAACAATCTGTAATGATTAATCAATTGGTACCTCAATGGTGTCTAGAACTCGCTCTACCGGCTTTTCCACCTCCATTTGAACAGCTTCAAGGAACCCGACTAGATCCGATCCTCTAGTTGCCTCAGAAGGAAGAACATTTGGTATGGTTTTCAAGCTGATTTTGTAATCATTCCTGTTGGAGATAATTTGTCCCACATCGAAAGATTGGGACTACCCAGCCTAGTATATAAGGTCGGTGGGCTACTCCTCCTATTGGCAATTGGTTTTAGGATGAAACCTCATCGGGTTTATGTGCTGGGCTTGGGCCTAATGCGCATGTGCGCTCAGATGCACACGACCCCCGCTCTACCCGGTCCGTCTGTATCGGACTTTGACATGGTATCAAAGCATTTTGATCTCTAGGATCCCGACTTATCGGTTTGTCGGCCATAAAGAACTAATTGCGGGCATGGACATGATAATAGTCCGTCTGATTGGGCTAGCCGGCCTTAAGGCATGCCGTCAACTTATCGGCATCTAAATCTACCATTGTCACCTATTGACTGGTGATCCAATCAACCTATTGGTGCCACCGATCTACTGGTGGTTTGTCGACTGGCTACATGTGGTGTTACTGTTCTACTGGTGTCCTTGCTGTTGACGGAGATAATGAGATGTTTCAGTTTTCAGCGTAGTTTGCCTACCACGCTTTGATTGCGGGGGAATATTGGAAGATAAAGAAGAGAATATCTTAATATCTTGCTATTAAATGAATAACGATATTATCTCGTTATTTTAGGAAGTATATATTTTATCTTCATCTTTTATAATATTTCTTATTCTCTTAATATATTCTCTTGTAACCCTATAAATAGGGAACAATAATATCAATATATTGCGTGGTTCTATCTCCACTATAAATCTTTCATGGTATCAGAGCGGTTAGCCTCTATGTGGCTCGCGATCCTAACCTGTGGACAAGTGCAACTCGGTCTATATCCTCTAGTTGCACTTGCGGGGGCGTGTTGGAGATAATTTGTCCCACATCGAAAGATTGGGACTACCCAACCTAGTATATAAGGTCGGTGGGCTACTCCTCCTATTGCCAATTGGTTTTATGATGGAACCTCATCGGGTTTATGTGATGGGTTTGGGCCTAACGCGCATGTGCGCTCGGATGCACACGACCCCCGCTCTACCCGGTCCGTCTGTATCGGACTATGACAATTCCCTAGAGAGGTAATATTCTCTTCGTGATCGGAATTAAGGTAACCGAACCACTCTTGGGTAGTTGGGTTACTATATATAACTTGTATGTGAATATCCGGTTTCTTCGAAGCCATTAACTTGCAGAAGTTTAACATTGGATATATGTGGCTGCGACCCGAATGTGGCATGGCTAAAACGGGAGGGTTTGTTGCTGGATCACCCATGGTTTGAGTTTTTTTAGACATTCAACAATAATAAGTAGTTTTGTTGTTGTTGCAATACTTATTTTCTTATCCAAAAATTATCAGTGCGTTGTTGTCTGGCAGAAGATATTTTTGTGAACAAATTTCAGTGGAAACCAAACCTGAAAAAATTCCCATACAACATTTGCAAACCCGAACAAATCCGGACTCGGGTCAGATAAAAGCCGGATTTCTGCCTAGCCAATTACTTTAAGTCTTTTTTGGTTAAACTCGGATTAAACCCGAATTAATGGTAAAATTGATTTAGAACGAGATAAAATTGATTAACAATTGCCAAACAAGAATAGTTGTGTAGTTTTAGACATTTTACATTTACTAATTTACAAAGGGTAAAAAATCTAAGAGAAACTCATTGTAAGAGCCTTAGTTTTGGAGCCACTTTGGCCTTAGCCGTCCTGCGGGTTAGTGGAGCCGCCCCTGCGGCTCGTGCTGTTTTCCGTCCCTGCGGCTCAGGGAACCGCCCCTGCGGTTTCTTGCGGCTGCAGCCGACTTTGTTGACTCTTGACCCGTGCTTTACTCTCTTCTCTTCTTAGCCTTTTTCTTTGTTTCCTGAGCAAGGGTTACTCCTTTCCAGCCTTCTTCACGTTCTTCTTCTTGCCTCCTCCTTCTTGAGCTTGTGCTTGGTTTTCCCTTGATTTGAAAGAGGTTTTGTGTGGCCTTGTTGAGGTTGATGCTAGTGGATGTTGTGCTGAGCTTGAGAGCCAGCTGAGATACTGTCTTGGATCATTCCTTTGCCTAGACCAGCAGTGGAGGTAAGCTCCTTGCTTCTCCTTCCCTTCTTTCTTTCTTGCTCTTCCTCTCTAGCTTAGGATTAGATGTAAGAGGCTTGTTGATGTTGGTTTATGTATGTATATGTATGTGCTTGATTTTGGATGAGAGAAGACGTGATTTGATCACGTGAAGAGCCGAAGAGGAACCGCGGGATCACTTCCTGCACCGTCGCCGCCCCCACGTTCCAGTACCGCCGCCCCTACGGGAGCTTTGTCACCGCACCCGCGCCCGGAATCTGCCGCCCCCACGGCCACTGTCCCAGCGCCTGCGCTTTCCTGCGGCCCTGTCACCGCGCATGCAGCCGAGCCTTGCCGCGCCCGCGGTTTGCCTTGTTCCGCTCCTGCGTCCCTTTTGTCACGCATGTGAGTCTTATCCCGGTTCTACCTAGAGTAAGGTAGATCCTTTACTTTCCTAGTATGAGCGGTTTAGTGGCATGCTAGGTACGTTTATGAGGATAGAATGAGGTTGATCATGTTATCGTTTATGCCGGTTATGGCTTTGAGATTTATGAGTTAGGATACGATCCTTATGGATCCCTTGGGTCTAGGTGTGACCCCTGTGATGGATATGAGTTTGATATATGTTGTTATGCCTTGTTTAGGCAGTGTTGATCTCTAGAGTTGGAGCCGTTTGGGTTTGTGACTTCCGAGGTTGAGGTAAGTCCATAGGACTTACTTAGCTGCCATCCCTATATTGGATGTGTGCATGAGTGGTGTTTGATATGTGATTGATAGCATGTGAGGATTGATTATTTCCGACCTGTGGTTTAGTAACTGCCCATTGTAGGGCCGTGACAGCCTTGCGCACTCATCCCTATGGGAGACTGGGAGGTTCTCTGCGGAACATCCAGATCTGGTACACGGAACGGGCACTGTCTCCATTCCCTTAGGGTACACGGAGGAGTCGTCCCGATTGACCACTCCAGCTGGCATTACCACCGAGAGGCGAGGGTTATGTTCCTCGTGTCACATATATTCATATTGATATTTATATATACGATTTGAGTGTTGGACTATATTTATAAAGATAATAAACTGGGTAAATGTGTGATATCATGATGAGGTGTTTAGTAATTCTGACGTGTGCTTGTGCTTATGCTCATCTCATATATGTGTATGGTTAGCTAACGGTTTTATACCGTGTTGTAGATTCCTTGCAGGTTAGGAGAACTGCAGAGTGATCCAGAGTGGGTGATCTGCTGAGGGCTCCGTACACTGGGTCGTTCTCATGGGATATGGGATCTTTTGATCATGTATATATTTATGTTTTGTTTGTACTCAGCAGCACGTTGTATAAACCTTTTGATACTTTTATATCAGTTTGATGTTTTGTATATAATCTATCGGTGCCTTGTTGTAAGATTCAGTGAACTTGTTGTCAGGCTAGGGTCAGGATCCATTGTGAGATCCTAACCCAGTAGCACCTCGAGTCCTACGGATTCGGGGTGTTACAAAGTTGGTATCAAAGCCCAGGTTGACAACAATGGCACTCGTAATCTGCGATAAAGGTCGAATAGATAAATAAACGGAAACCCGAAAGGGGTCTAGCTTTTCAAAAGGTTTTGGTTTTGAAATGAGTACAAATGTTTTGGGATATCGTGTACGTGAGTCATCACCCCTCTGAAGACGTCAATAGTATATATATATATATATATATATATATATATATATATATATATATATATATATTTTGTTGTGATTGATTTGATATATATCTATACATATGGCATATATATAGCCTTTTAAGTTAAGTTTACGTCCTCTGCAGATGGTTCAGACTAGAGCCTTACATGCAGCTGGACGAGGTAGAGGTAGACCCCCTCTAGGTAGAGGACGGGGTAGGACTTCCGTTGTTGATCCACGTGCAGCGGAAGAGGTTCACGAGGACGTTGTTGAGAGTGTCGTTCTTGAGACTGGGAACGGCATAGCTGGGAGACAGGGTCCACAGTGAGTCCAGTTAGATGACTCGGATTATGTCTCCATGGGAGGACCAGAGTTCCGCGAGTATATCCGGCGAGTGGAGGAGGCTGCCAGAGCGGGTAGACCTATCCCAAATCTATCAGCACATGAGGGATCATTTGAGAGATCCCATGGGGTTACTCAGGTGTCATCTGCACCGGCACCTGTTGCTGAGATTGCTCGAGCTACAGAGGAGCATAGAGGGCCTAGACCAGACACTTGGTTGAAGGCATTCCACCAGATGAGTGTACCCCCTTTCTTTGGGAAGGTGGGGCTCGAGGTTGAGCTGTGGATTGGACATGTGGACTCAACTCTGGAGTCCATTAGGTGTCCAGCAGACAAGCATATAGAGTTGGTGCAGACTCTGTTCAGAGATTTGGCACAGCACTGGTGGAGGTCTGTACGAGTACTCCAGTTATGAGCAGATGAGGACCTTGATCAGAGAGCGTTTCTGTCCTGCATCACTGAGGAGGGAGAAACTGCGAGACTTTGTTGAGGTTGGGTTCGAGGATATACCAGTCTCTGAGGCTATTAGGAGATTCCAGGAGGAGCTGGCATTGCTGGGACCAACGGCACCTTCTGTGGATCAGCATGTATATCTGTTTTCACGACGACCGATGGATACTACCCGGACCTACATGGCGAGTTTTCACTGTGAGTCTCTGATGGATTATCATGACAGAGCTTCCGACTATGAGAGGGAGCGGGCTAGTCAGAGGAGAGCTTCTCAGACCGGAGGGTCTGAGAAGAGAGAGCGTACTGGGCAGACCATTGGTGCTGGTGGGGCTACTAGTGCAGGGCGAGGTCAGAGTCGCCAGAGTCATCCCTTCTCTACACCAATTATAGATAAGGGACGATAATGCCACAACTGTGGTAAATATGGACATATGCGACCGGAGTGTCCGAGGTAGACAGTGATGTGTTACACTTGTGGCCGACCAGGTCATAGGGCTGTTTTCTGCCGACAAGGCGGAGCTTCATCTCAGCAGGGTTCTTTTCCTGCCAGTGTAGCGGGAGGTGGGCAGAGGCCACCTCAGCAACAACAGATGCAGGGACAGCAGAGAGTCCCAGATCGCCCTACGACTCAAGGATCTGCTCCTGGGCCGAGTAGAAGCAGAGGTCGTGGTGGGAGCACCACTAATACCAGAGGACCACAGGGCCGAGTTTTTGAGCTGAGGAGTGCAGAGGAGCCAGCTGCACCGACTGCTACAGGTTCCATTCTGATTCATGGTTTACTTGTGAGAGTCTTGTTTGATACGGGTGCTACGCACTCTTTTATATCTGATGCATGTGTAGAGCGTCTTGATTTAGATATGATTGAGGGGATACCCTTTAGTATAGGGTTACCCGATAGTAGTAGGGTCAGAGGTACCCACGAGATTCGTGACTGTCCCATTTCTGTAGGGACCCGTGTGTTACTAGTTGACTTCTTTGTCATGCCATTAGAGCATGAAGAAGTCATACTAGGTATGGATTGGATGGATAGACATTCTGCATTTTTAGATGTAGGTAGGAGGATACCC